>CM033984.1:30991276-31224967 GCA_019706035.1 Raphanus raphanistrum subsp. raphanistrum | reverse complement strand
CAAGCGTAGCGGAGTTTCCGAGTTATGGCTGATGTCTGTTAAAAACAATTTTTCACTTAGCTATACGATGAATGCTTCGTATAAAGTTTCTTTTGGTTCCTAGGGAGACAAAGTTAAAAGGATCGACAGAGAACACGTGTGGATTCGGTTGCAGGGTCATTTCCTGCTCCGATGTAACCGAGGGGAGTGAAAGCAGGAATCAGCAACCTCATGGAGAAAAGTTATCTACGACAGTTATCCGTTATACCCGTTATGTTTATTTTACGAAAGTTTCTTTGTATGAATTGATTCGACCGTACAGAGGATTTTTCCAAAAAGTCTTGTGAGAGGGGCTTTGTAAAAGTAACTGGTGAGTTTCTCACAAATTGCTCGTGATATTTGCGATCATGGAATATGTTTCCTCACTCGCTTTCCCGTATTGCAAAGTCGTTTTGCTTGAGACCGATTTTATTTTCCCATAGGCTATTTCGTATAAAGAGTTTTTTTATGCGAAAGTAATGGATGACCGTTTCATGGAGATAGAAAATCGCAGATTTTCAAAGTAGTGATGTTTCCGTGGATTACAAGGGAAACGTATCCGCTTTGATTTCGGCCTTTGGCGAAAGTTGCTTCGAATTACTCATGGAGTTTTGCCGAAGGTTATTTCGTTATTTTGTAGTTCACCGTCGTGCTATTAGTCTGACGTTGGTACAAGTTTCTGGTCGCGAGTTTGCGACAAGAGACGGCGTAGAGTTTTCAAGACTGTGTTTGTAACGGTTTGGCTATGCCGCTAGCGTTTTAGACAAATCTTAGAGTGTCGTTTGCCTTTTGAAAAGATTTTGACGGGCACATTTTATTGCCTAAGCGTTCTTCCGTTTATTGCTGCGAGAGTTTGCTTTGTCAAATGCGTTCTATTGATGCTGAAGCAAAAAGTTTTCGAAGATGGGAGTATACGAGTATAGTATACGTACCTACTTCCCTTTTCTTTTTACGAAAGAAAACGGGTTAGCCGTTCTTTCGAAGGCTTGTGTACGTTTTCTCTTTCTTTTATGAAGCAGGATGAGTACGCTTAGAATGCGTGGTGATTGTTTCTCGGTTTTTCGGGAGAATAGACCAGTTTGCATGTTCTGCCTGGACAGTCAAGGAACAATAAAACAAGACTTGGGAAAGTTGCCTAAGACTTAGCTTGCTAGACTATCCACCTAGGTCCTAAATTCTACGGCAGTTTTTAAAACGTTTTACTTCATGTCCTACGAAAAATTAAAACCTTGACAAAATTTTCTAACTCGGACGTACCTTAGTCTCATCGATTATTCGAGATCACCTCTTGTCCGTTCCTCTTTGTTTCATGTCTTCTAATCCGAGTTTCAACTTTCGTAGGGTTGTTTTTTACAAGAACGGGTGTGTATTTTGTCGAAGGATTCTTGCGAGTATGAGTTAGTTATTTATCGAAAGTTTATTAGGCGTTTAGGAATAGCCACTTTCGATTCATTGTCAAAGGACTTCGAAAAGTCTGATACTGAACGAGAATTGATTTTCGACGAAATTCTGAACGAGAATATTGGAGCGAGAGAGGGATATCAACGCCCAAGTTCCTGTTCTTGTTTCCTCGTACTGCTGGTTAAAGTGACCATGTGCTCGATGGAACATTACATAATCATTGAAACAAAGAGAGGGGGAGTAGGTGATAGCTCGAAGAGGGACAAGGTGGGCGTTTTTAAACACTATGGGCAAGACGTCACTCAAGTGGGGTACTTAGTTGTTCAAGCTACGATTTTACGAGAAAGTACTCCGTCATGGTATAGGTCTTCCGAATGAATCACAATTCCTCGTATAGTTGAGATGATTGGTGTTTCAGAATAACCGTAATCGTTTTATACGATGAATTGAAATCCATTCGTTAACAGAACCTTCCGAGTTTTTTCGTAACTTCGATCGTTCCGATCAAAAGGAAATGGGGGTTTTAGATTCACGTTTTTAAGGATTTGAACTACGAGGCTTCGATCAAGGATGCAAAGTACGGGATTGGACTAAAGTCGGGATGGTTTTACGATATTTGGCCGCATTCGCCGAGCGACCGCAGCACGGCGCCCCTGTGGTGTGGTCGCAACCGCCGGCTCCCGGGGCCTTGGTGGGGTCGCAATCGCCGGCGCCCGGGGCCGTGTACCGGTTGCTGCCGCCGGCGCCCGGGGCCGTGGTGTTGTCGCAACCGCCGGCACCCGGGGCCGTGTCCCAGTTGCTGCCGCCGGCGCCCGGGGCCGTGTCCCAGTCGCTGCCGCCGGCGCCAGGGGCCGTGTCCCGGTTGCTACCGCCGGTGCCCGGGCCTGTGCCGTCGGGTAACCTGTTTCGGTTATTTATTTCTCAAGCACAGCGGCGTTGCATAAGTGTTGGCCGTAGGAGCAGTTACCAACGTTGATGCGAGCTGCGAGTTTATCTTTCATATTTCCAGACATCGCTTCGGTCAAGCGTTTTGTGGCCTTGAGAGTAAGAGTAATCCGTCCCCCCCCCCCCCCTTCTAGCGCCAAACTGTAGGAACCGAAATTGACACCGTCGATTTTAATGAATAAAAATGGAGGAAAGCCAAGTTAACCCGACTTTCCCTGAAGGTCCGGATTCTATGCGATATCCAACGACAAGTGACCGAACAAATGTGGAAAATATAGAAAGATAAAAAATGAGTTTTACGAAAAGTAGATCTATATTTCGAGTTCGCGTAAGAGCATTGCGATTATTACAAAAGACTGTAAGAGCTTCGGCTGCGAGAACAGGCAACGGTATTCCTAGTTCTAGCCGCCGAAGACCTTAAACCTAATTAAGTAGCAGCTCGATAACAAAAGTCGAAAACCATACGAAAAAGGTTTGTTAAGATTTGGGACTGGACCTTATGAAAGGCTTCGTACGTACCCCTTTCGAGATCAAGTCGGACGTAGTTCAGCTAGAAAGAATTGAACAAGAGATCAAACAGCATGTGCCGGTTCGTATAGTATGAGCGTTGGTCATAGAAACAGGCATGTCGAGAATAATGCCTAGGGTTTCTACGTGCAGAACTCTTAGTAAAAGAATTATTAGATCCTTCTGAGAAGAACAGAGGTCTGCGGACAAGATAAAAGTAGAACAAGAGGCGGCCAGACGTTCTAGGTCCTGCCTTGCTAGTCTAACCACCTAAGTTCTAAGTTCTCTAAGCTTGCAGGAGTTCTCTAAGTCTAAAATCTCGGATCCGCTCTCCCCCTTTTCTTCTGCTCTATCCTCCTTATATACATGTCTTAGGTCGGTGGCCCTTCTACTCTTTCGCCTTTGGGCCCCATTTTATCTCTTTTCTGGAATATTCCATTTTTTGTCGATCTTAATAATTATCTTCGAACTTTTACATTTATCTTCGGAACTTGACGTTTATCCAATTTTCGGGAAATAGACTAAACCGTCATAGCTTTGTTGGGCCTGAATCCTTAAAATCGTACGTGAGTCCGTGGGCACTTTTCAGGCCCTTGAACGTTTATGCGATTTCTCGGAAAGATTGTCTTTCTCGTAAAATAAATCGTATAGTTTAAAGAATCGATGTTCAAGTCGATCGTTCTTGTTTTACATGATACATTTAATGAGAAAACCAACCTTCTCAGTTTTAGTCGTAAAACTTCAACGATAACTCCAACCGAGCAAACCGAGAGACACTAGGTCCGTAGCTGAGATGACATGACCATACGGAAGACACTGGGATTGATCTAAGTTGGAGAGGCCGGGATTAGATTGGGCTCGCCGGGCGAGCTGGACCGTGACGGGGTCGCTCCCGCCGGAGCCTGGGACCATGGCATGGTCGCTGCTTCCGGCGCCTGGGGCCATAACGTGGGTGCTGCCGCCGGCGCCCGTGGCCATGACTTGGGCGCTGCTGCCGGCGCCCAGGGCCGTGGCATGGTCGCTGCCGCCGGCGCCCGGGGCCGTGACGTGCGTCTTGGTTTTTTTCGTAAAATCTCAACGGAAATTCCGATTGAGGCGAAACAAAAGCCATTTTGATCTTGACTCAAAGAAGAACAAAGTGAGCTTGTCCTTGGGCGAACTGGGAAGACTAAGCTCACCCCATGGCGAGTTGACCTCGTAAGACCAAGCTTCGACCTTCTTTCGTTTTGCTGTTTTTTCCGAGAGTTGTTCGTTGAATAGATTGGATATTCTAATTTTAGAACGACGTCGATGAACTTCTTTTCAAATTATACAATACTTTTTGTTCGGAGAAATACTTTCCGGGGATTTTCAGGCATTGATTCCGTCGTGACCGATTTTGACCCCAACAAAATCATACAGTATCAAATTGATGACTTTGAATGCTGCCTTGAGCACTGTAGAGCTATAGAGAATACAATTTTCTTACGCATATTTCGTTTGACTTGGGTATCTCTCAGCAAAATCAACCCAATGCACTACTTGTTTATAACAATTTTAAAGTGGGCACTTTTGAAGTCATCTTGACCACTTCAAACAACATTGAAATCATACGTTTTCGAAGTGGGCACTTTGAATGCCGCCATGAAGACTTCAGAGCTATAAAGTTTTTTTTTTTTAGAACTGACTTTTATTCAACTTGTAAAACTTATTATATAGGGAAGTCCAAAGCCTAAAACGTCCCAAGAACCAAAAGACCTGACCATAGCAAAAATTCTCTTCTCCAATCTATGTTCCGATTACAACGACCCGAAAGCTTTAATCCTCCAGAGTGCGTATATGAGATATACCCAAGTCTCTACAGAAATCGGAAATGCGCCTTGACCCCCGTTGGTTTAACGTGTTCTCTGGTGTATTTTGGATTTTACCTTCATTGCAAGCAAAACCCGATAGTCAGAAATCCATCTCCAATTACAACGACCCGACCTCAGCAAAAATTCTCATCACCAATCTATTTCCAGAATGCGTATATGAGATATACCCAAGTCTCTAGGGAAATCAGAAATGCGCCTTGAACCCCAGTCGGTTTAAACGTGTTCTCTGGTGTATTTTAGATTTAACCTTCATTGCAAGCAAAACCCAATAGTCAGAGGTCCATCTCCAATTACAACGGGCCGACCACATAAAAATTTTCCATCACCAATCTATCTCCACAATGCGTATATGAGATAAATGCGCCATGTACCACCGTCGGTGTAAACGTGTTCTCTCGTGTATTTTGGATTTTACCTTCATTGCAAGCAAAACCGATAGTCAGAGATCCATCTCCATTTAGGTTCGGGGTTTTAGGGTTCAAAGTTTTAGGGTTCGGGGTTTATGGTTCGGGGTTTAGGGTTCGAGGTTTAGGGTTCGGGTTAGGGTTTAGCTTTTAGGGTTTAGGGTAAACCCAGAACCCTAAACCCTAAACACTAAACCCTAAACCTCAAACCCTAAATCCTAACCCTAAACCCCGAACCCTAAACCTCAAACCCTAAATCCTAACCCTAAACCCCGAACCCTAAACCCTAAATCCTAACCCTAAACCCTGAACCCTAAACCCCAAACCCTTAAACCGGAACCCTAAACCCCGAACCCTAAAACCCCAAACCCTTAAACCGGAACCCTAAACCCTAAACCCTAAACCTCAAACCCTAAATCCTAACCCTAAACCCCGAACCCTAAACCTCAAACCCTCCTAACCCTAAACCCCGAACCCTAAAACTCAAACCCTAAATCCTAACCCTAAACCCCGAACCCTAAACCCCAAACCCTTAAACCGGAACCCTAAACCCCGAACCCTAACCCCGAACCCTAAACCCCGAATCCTAAACCCCGAAGATTTTATAATGGTAATTCCACTAATCTAGGCACTATTTGAAATTTTACCTAATTAAATATTAAAAAAATAGAATGATTACTATGTACCATGAAAGATAGTTTAAAAACATTAATTCAAATGTAGAATGTGGTTGGAAATTTTTATACAAAAATGAAGAGTATAAACTTCAGTATATAGAGTATTTACCGAAAACTTAATATTTTTTGACAGGATTAACACGAATTTTGAAAAAATTTCAAAAATATGAAAATCTGGTTTTAGTGTATAGTTTCTTAGAGCACTGATATAAGATGATGGTCAAAGAGATTTATAACCTTTTCTTGTCTCTGTTTCTCTAGAAAATAAAGATTTTATAATGGTAATTCCACTGATCTATGCAGTATATGAAGTTTTACAAAATTAAATATTAAAAAATTAGTAATTCATATATACCATGAAAGATAGTTTAGAATACATTAATTCAAATTTAGAATTTGTTTGAAACTTTTAAACAAAAGTGAAGAGTATAAACTTCAGCATATAGAGCGTTTACTAAAAACCCATTATCTTAGAAGAGGTTAACCCACGGATTTTGGAAAATTTTCAAAAATATGAAAATCTTGTTTTAGTGTATAGTTCATCGAGCACTAACATTAGATGATGGTCAAAGAGTTTAGAACATCTGTTGTCTCCGTTTCTCTAGATAATGAAGATTTTATAATGGTAATTTCACTAATCTAGGTAATACATGAAATTTTACCAACCTATATATTAAAAAATTAGAAATAATTCCTATATACCATGAAAGATAGTTTAGAATACATTAATTCTAATGTAGAATGTGGTTTGAATTTTTTAAACTAAAGTGAAGAGTATAAACTTTAGTATATAGAGCATTTACCGAAAACTCAATATTTTTGAAATGGTTAACCCACGACTTTTGAAAAATATCAAAAATATGAAAATATGGTTTTAGTGTATTGTTTCTTGGAGAACTGACATAAGAAGATGGTCAAAGAGGTTTAGAACCTTTTCTTGTCTCCATTTCTCTTGAAAATAAAGATTTTATAATAGTAATTCCACTAATCTAGGCAGTATATGAAATTTTACCAAATTAAATATTCAAAATTATAATGATTCTTATAAACCATGAAAGATAGATTAAAATTTGTTAAAATATATAATGTGGTTTGAAATTTTTAAACAAAAGTGAAGAGTATATAAACTTCAGTATATAGAGCATTAACCGAGAACTCGTTATTTTAGAAGGGGTTAACCCACAGATTTTGGAAAATTTTCAAAAAATATAAAATCTGGTTCTAGTGTATAGTTTCATCGAGCACTAACATAAGATGATGGTCAAAGAGTTTTAGAACCTTTTCTTGTCTCGTTTCTCTAGAAAATAAAGATTTTATAAAGCTAATTCCACTAATCTATGCAGTATATGAAATTTTAGTAAACTAAATATTAAAAAATTAGAATGATTCATATATACAATGAAATATATTTTATAATAGATTTATTCAAATGTAGAATGTGGTTTAAATTTTTTAAACTAAAGTGAAGAGTATAAACTTCAGTATATAAAGCATTTACCGAAAATTCAATATATTTGAAAGGGTTAACCCACGAATTTTGAAAAATTTCAAAAATATGAAAATATGGTTTTAGTGTATAGTTTGTTAGAGCACTGACATAAAGATGAGGGTCAAAGAGGTTTAGAACCTTTTCTTTTCTCCGTTTCCCTAGAAAATAAAGATTTTATAATGGTAATTTCACTAATCTTGGCAGTATATGAAATTTTACCAAATTAAATATTAAAAAATTAGAATGATTCCTATATACCATAAAAGATAGTTTAGAATACATTAATTCAAAAGTAGAATGTGGTTTGAAATTTTTAAACAGAAGGGAAAAGTATAAACTTCAGTGTATAGAACATTTACCGAAAACTCATTATTTTAGAAGGGGTTCTTGTGTATAGTTTCATTGAGCATTAACAAAATATGATGGTCAAAGATTTTAGATCCTCTGTTGTCTCCATTTCTCTCGATAATAAAGATTTTATAATGCTAATTCAACTAATCTAGTCAGTATATGAAATTTTAGTAAACTAAATATTAAAATTAGAATGATTCCTATATAACATGAAAGATAGTTTAAAATGCATTAATTCAAATTTATAATATGGTTTGAAATTTTTAAACAAAAGTGAAGAGTATAAACCAAAGTATATAGAGCTTTTACCAAAAACTCTTTATTTTAGAAGGGACTAACCCACGGATTTTGGAAAACTTTTAAAAATATGAAAATCTGGTTTAGTGTATAGTTTCATCAAGCACTAACATTAGATGATGGTCAAATAGTTTAGAATATCTGTTGTCTCCCTTTCTCTAGATAATGAAGATTTTATAACGTTAATTCCACTAATCTAGACAGTATATGAAATTTTACTAAACTAAATATTAAAAAATTAGAATGATTCTATATACCATGAAAGATAGTTTAGAAAACATTAATTCTAATGTAGAATGTGGTTTGAAAACTAAAGTGAAGATTATAAACTTCTGTATATAGAGCTTTTACCGAAAACTTATTATTTTAGAAGGGATTAACCCACGGATTTTGGAAAATTTTCCAAAATATGAAAATCTTGTTTTAGTGTATAGTTTCATATATCACTAACATAAGAGGATGGTTAAAGAGTTTTGAACTTCTGTTGTCTCCGTTTCTCTAGATAATGAAGATATTATAATGTTAATTTCACTAATCTAGGAATTATATGAAATTTTAGTAAACTAAATATAAAAAAATTAGAATGATTCATATATACCATGAAAGATAGTTTAGAATACATTAATTCAAATATACAATGTGGTTTGAAATTTTTAAACAAAAGTGAAGAGTGTAACTTCAAATATAGAGCATTTACCGAAAACTCATTATTATAGAAGGGGTTAATCCACGGATTTTGGAAAATTTTCAAAAATATGAAAATCTGTTTTTAGGGTATAGTTTCATCGAGCACTAACATAAGATGATGGTCAAAGAATTTAGAACCTATGTTGTCTCCGTTTCTCTAGATAATGAAGATTTTATAATGCTAATTCCACTAATCTAGGCAGTATATAAAAATTTAGTAAACTAAATATTAAAAAAAAAAATGATTCCTATATACCATGAAAGATAGTTAAGAATACATTAATTCAAATGTATAATGTGGTTTGAATTTTTTAAACTAAAGTAAAGAGTACAAACTTCAGTATATAGAGCATTTACCCACGGATTTTGGAAAAAATTCAAAAATATGAAAATATGGTTTTAGTGTATAGTTTCATCGAGCACTAACATTTGATGATGGTCAAAGAGTTTAGAACCTCCGTTGTCTCCGTTTTTCTAGATAATGAAGAATTTATAATGTTAATTCTACAAATCTTTGCAGTATATGAAATTTTATCAAACTAAATATTAAAAAATTAATGATTTCTATATACCATGAAAGATAGTTTATAGTAAATTAATTATAATGTAGAATGTGGTTTTAATTTTTTTAACTAAAGTGAAGAGTATAAACTTTAGTATATAGAGCATTTACCGAAAACTCAATAATTTGGAAATGGTTAACCCACGACTTTTGAAAAATATCAAAAATATGAAAATATGGTTTTAGTGTATTGTTTCTTGGAGAGAACTGACATAAGAAGATGGTCAAAGAGGTTTAGAACCTTTTCTTGTCTCCATTCTCTTGAAAATAAAGATTTTATAATAGTAATTCCACTAATCTAGGCAGTATATGAAATTTTACCAAATTAAATATTCAAAATTATAATGATTCTTATATACCATGAAAGATAGATTAGAATACATTTATTAAATATATAATGTGGTTTGAAATTTTTGAACAAAAGTGAAGAGTATAAACTTCAGTATATAGAGCATTAACCGAGAACTCGTTATTTTAGAAGGGGTTAACCCACAGATTTTGGAAAATTTTCAAAATATAAAATCTGGTTTTACTGTATAGTTTCATCAAGCACTAACATAAGATGATGATCAAAGAGTTTTAGAACCGTTTCTCTAGAAAATAAAGATTTTATAAAGCTAATTCCACTAATCTATGCAGTATATGAAAATTTAGTAAACTAAATATTAAAAAATTAGAATGATTCATATATACAATGAAATATATTTTATAATAGATTATTCAAATGTAGAATGTGGTTTAAATTTTTTAAACTAAAGTGAAGAGTATAAACTTCAGTATATAGAGCATTTACTTAAAATTCAATATATTTGAAAGGGTTAACCCACGAATTTTGAAAAAAATTCAAAAATATAAAAATATGGTTTTAGTGTATAGTTTGTTAGAGCACTGACATAAGATGATTGTCAAAGAGGTTTAGAACCTTTTCTTTTCTCCGTTTCCCTAGAAAATAAAGATTTTATAATGGTAATTTCACTAATCTTGGCAGTATATGAAATTTTACCAAATTAAATATTAAAAAATTAGAATGATTCATATATACCATAAAAGATATTTTAGAATACATTAATTCAAAAGTAGAATGTGGTTTGAAATTTTTAAACAGAAGTGAAAAGTATAAACTTCAGTGTATAGAACATTTACCGAAAACTCATTACTTTAGAAGGGGTTCTTGTGTATAGAACATTTACCGAAAACTCATTACTTTAGAAGGGGTTCTTGTGTATAGTAAACTAATATTAAAAAATTAGAATGATTCCTATATACCATGAAAGATAGTTTATAATTCATCAATTCAAATGTATAATATGGTTTGAAAGTTTTAAACAAAAGTGAAGAGTATAAACTTCAGTATATAGATCTTTTACCGAAAACTCAATAATTTAGAAGGATTAACCAACGAATTTTGGAAAAATTTCCAAAATATGAAAATCCTGTTTTAGTGTATAGTTTCATGGAGCACTAACATAATATGATGGTCAAAAAGTTTAGAACCTCTTTTGTCTCCGTTTCTCTAGATAATGAAGATTTTATAATGCTAATTCCACTAATCTAGGCAGTATATAAAAATTTAGTAAACTAAATATTAAAAAAATAAAATGATTCCTATATACCATGAAAGATAGTTAAGAATACATTAATTCAAATGTAAAATGTGGTTTGAATTTTTTAAACTAAAGTGAAGAGTACAAACTTCAGTATATAGAGCATTACCCACGGATTTTGGAAAAAATTCAAAAATATGAAAATATGGTTTTAGTGTATAGTTTCATCGAGCACTAACATTTGATGATGGTCAAAGAGTTTAGAACCTCCGTTGTCTCCATTTTTCTAGATAATGAAGATTTTATAATGTTAATTCTACAAATCTTTGCACTATATGAAATTTTACCAAACTAAATATTAAAAAATTAATGATTTCTATATACCATGAAAGATAGTTTATAATACATTAATTCAAATGTAGAGTGTGGTTTGGATTTTTTAAACTAAAGTAAAGAGTATAAACTTCAGTATATAGAACATTTACAGAAAACTCAATATTTTTAAGGGTTAACCTACGAATTTTGAAAAAAATCAAAAAAATGAAAATCTGGTTTTTGTGTATAATTTCTTAGAGCACTGGCAAAATATGGTGGTCAAAGAGGTTTAGAACCTTTTCTTGTCTCCTTTTCTCTAGAAAAAAAGATTTTTAACGGTAATTCCACTAATCTAGGTAGGTAGTATATGAAATTTTACCAAAATAAATATTGAAAAAATAGAATGATTCCTATATACCATGAAAAATAGTTTAGAATGCATTAATTCAAATGTAGAATATGGTTTGAAATTTTTAAACAAAAGTGAAGAGTGTCAACTTCAGTATATAGAGCTTTTACCGAAAACTAATTATTTTTGAAAGGATTAACCCACGGATTTTGGAAAATTTTCCAAAATATGAAAATATGGCTTTAGTGTATAGTTTTATAGAGCACTAACATAAAATTATGGTTAAAGAGTTTTGAACCTCTGTTGTCTCTGTTTCTCTAGATAACGAAGATTTTATAATGTTAATTCCACTAATCTAGGTAGTATATGAAATTTTACCAAAATAAATATCAAAAAATTAGAATGATTCCTATATACCATGAAAGATATTTTAGAATGCATTAAATCAAATGTAGAATATGGTTTGAAAATTTTAAACAAAAGTGAAGAGTGTAACTTCAGTATATAGAGCATTTACCGAAAACTCATTATTATAGAAGGGGTTAAACCACGGATTTTGGAAAATTTTCAAAAATATGAAAATCTGTTTTTAGTGTATAGTTTCATCGAGCACTAACATAAGATGATGGTCAAAGAGTTTAGAACCTCTGTTGTCTCCGTTTCTCTAGATAATGAAGATTTTATAATGCTAATTCCACTAATCTAGGCAGTATATAAAAATTGAGTAAACTAAATATTACAAAAATAAAATGAAAATTAAATCAGATCTTTGGATTTTTAAATGAAAATGTAAATAAGAAGGTTAATAGTTGGACGGTTCGGTTCCTCACACGAGGTGGTAAAGAGGTCTTAATTAAATCAGTGTCCTCGGCTATGCAAACACAGTTATGTCCTGCTTCAGACTTCCGAAGGGGGTTACAAAAAAACTAACGAGTACCACAGCACATTTCTGGTGGGGGGGCAGCGGTAACAAAAAAGGTATACATTGGTTTTCATGGGACAAAATGTATACACATAAAGAAGAGGGAGGTCTGAGCTTCAGAGACTACAAGATGTCAATACGGCTTTATTGGCAAAACAACTATGGCGACTAATAGACAAGCCAGATTGTTTATTTTCAAAGGTGTTTAAAGGAAGGTATTTTGGAAACTCTCATCCACTAGATGAACACAGATCTTATTCCTCATCCTATGGGTGGAGAAGTATCTGTTCAGCTAAATCTCTGGTTAAAAAAGGGCTAATCAAAAGAGTTGGAACCGGGAAATCGATTTCTGTTTGGAACGACCCCTGGATCCCAGCTCCTCGCCCGAGATCAGCACAACAAAAAAACTCTGTTCAATTTTTAAATCCATCTTTAACGGTGGAGGATCTCATCAATCCCCTCGACAAGTCTTGGAATGTAAACCTGCTCAACGCATACATTCATCCAGACGATGTCAAGATAATTAAAGGTATGGCACTGAGCCGAAATCATCGGCCTGATACATACGGATGGGCGTTTACAGATTCTGGAAAATATTCGGTGAACTCAGGATTTCGAATGGAAACCAGGTACCCGGATAGGGAGACAAGGATAACACCTTTCGGACCAAATATAAAACCTTTGTTGGCTTTCTCCTGGAAACTAAATTGCTCGCCAAAATTGCGGCATTTTATTTGGCAAATACTATCCGGAACATTACCAGTGTTCAAAAATTTAAGGACACGTGGCATTGATTGTGATCTTTGATGTAATATTTGTGGAGCTGAGGAAGAAACAGTGCATCATGTTCTTTTTGAATGCCCACCAGCTTTACAAACATGGGCCTTATCAAGGATTCCGTCGCCCCCGGGAGTTTTTCCTTCAACATCAGTCTTTACATGTTTGGACTACTTATTTTCGAGGCTACCGAAAGAAGTGGATTCAAACTACTTTCCTTGGATTATGTGGTATATTTGGAAGAATAGGAATAGTAAAATCTACACATAGGAATGGAAATCCCCAGGAGATACTACGGATAGCGGACCTCGAGGAAACTCTATGGGCAGAGGCTCAATTATTGATACCGAAACATCATGGTAATGTTCAGTCAACCACCGATTGGCAAACTTTGGGATCAACCAGGGTATGTTATATTGATGGATCTTGGAAGGAACAAGATGTATTTACTGGACAGGGGTGGTATTGCCGTAAGATAGATTCTGAAGACAAGATGATGGGGGCAATGAATCTCCGACGTAGCCTATCTCCTTTACATGCAGAATGTGAAGCGCTGATTTGGGCAATGGAGTGCATGAAGACCCTGCAGTTCTCAGATGTGGTTTTTGCAACAGATTGTTCTCAACTGGTGAAGATGGTGTCGTCACCCGAAGAATGGCCAGCATTCACTACACACATAGAGGAATTTCGCCGAAGTAAGACTTTCTTCCCTAATTTCCGGATTTTCCAAGGGCGCAAAACACAATGGCGGATAAGCTTGCTCGTGGGGCAAGGAGTTCACCATCAGCTATGTTATATGTCGACTCAACACCTCCGGTTTGGCTTTCCGAACCGGTGGAATCACGATAGAGTAGTTTAATGTTGTCAAAAAAATGATTCTTATATACCATGAAAGATAGTTAAGAATACATTAATTCAAATGTATATGGTGGTTTTGATTTTTTAAACTAAAGTGAAGAGTACAAACTTAAGTATATAGAGCATTTACCAACGGATTTTGGAAAAAAAAATCAAAAATATGAAAATATGGTTTTAGTGTATAGTTTCATCGAGCACTAACATTAGATGATGGTCAAAGAGTTTAGAACCTCTATTGTCTAGAAGATATTAAGAGTCTACAAAACAGTTTCCAGAGTTCACAGCTCATTCATGTATCACGAACGAAGAATTCAAAGGCGGATCGTTTAGCACGCAGTGCCAGACAGCAATCGTCTTTCGTCGTTCACATGGATGCAGACCTCCCAGTTTGGTTCGCAGAGTCTATATGAGTCTGTTTGTTTGATGACAAAAAAAAAAAAAAAAAAAAACCCACGAATTTTGTAAAATATGAAAATCTTGTTTTAGTGTATAGTTTTATGGAGCACTAACATAAGATGATGGTCAAAGAGTTTAGAACCTCTATTGTCTCCGTTTCTCTAGATAATGAAGATTTTATAATGCTAATTCCACTAATCTAGGCAGTATATGAAAATTTAGTAAACTAAATATTAAAAAAATAAAATGATTCCTATATACCATAAAATATAGTTAAGAATACATTAATTCAAATGTAGAATGTGGTTTGAATTTTTAAACTAAAGTGAAGAGTATAAACTTCAGTATATAGAGCATTTACCGAAAACTCAATATTTTTGAAAGGGTTAACGCACGAATTTTGAAAAAAAATTAAAATATGAAAAATCTGTTTTTATTGTATAGTTTATTAGAGCACTAACATAAGATGATGGTCAAAGAGGTTTAGAACCTTTTCTTGTCTCAGTTTCTCTAGATAATGAAAAATTTATAATGCTAATTCCACTAATCTTGGGAGTATATGAAATTTTAGTAAACTAAATATTAAAAAATTAGAATGATTCATATATATTATGACAGGTTAGAATACATTAATTCAAATGTAGAATGTGGTTTGAATTTTTTAAACAAAAGTGAGAGTATAAACTTCAGTATATAGAGCATTTACCAAAAAGTCAATATATTTGAAGGAGACCCATGGATTTAAAAAAAAAAATATGAAAATCTGGTTTTAGTGTATAATTTCTTATAGCACTGAGAAACTTTGTCGTCTCCGTTTCTCTAGAAAATAAAGATTTTATAAAGGTAACTCCACTAATTTAGGCAGTATATGAAATTTTACCAAACTAAATATTAAAAAATTAGAATGATTCCAATATACTATGAAAGATAGTTTATAATACGCTAATTCAAATGTAGAATGTGGTTTGAATTTTTAAGCTAAAGTAAAAATTATAAACTTCAGTATATAGAGCATTTACCGGAAACTCAATATTTTTTAAGGTGCTAACCCACGAATTTTGAAAAAATTTCAAAAATATGAAAATTCTGTTTTAGTGTATAGTTTCTTAGAGCACTGACATAAGATGACGGCCGAAGAGGTTTAGAACCTTTTCTTGTGTCCGTTTTCTCTAGAAAATAAAGATTTTATAATGGTAATTCTACTAATCCAGGTAGTATATGAAATTTTACCAAAATAAATATCAAAGAAATAGAATGATTCCTGTATACTATGAAAGATATTTTAGAATTCATTAATTCAAATGTAGAATATGGTTTGAAATTTTTAAACAAAAGTGAAGAGTCTAAACTTTAGTATATAGAGCTTTTACCGAAAACTCATTATTTTAAAAGGGATTAACCCACAGATTTTGGAAAATTTTCCAAATTATTAAAATTTGGTTTTAGTGTATATTTTCATAGAGCACTAACATAAGATGATGGTTAAAGAGTTTTGAACCTACGTTGTCTTCGTTTCTCTAGATAATGAAGATTTTATAATGTTAATTCCAGTAATGTAAGCAGTATATGAAATTTTAGTAAAATAAATATTAAAAAATTAAAATGATTCCTATATACCATGAAAGATAGTTTATAATGCATTAATTCAAATGTAGAATATGTTGAAATTTTTAAACAAAAGTGAAGAGTATAAACTTCAGTATATAGAGCTTTTACCGAAAACTCAATGTTTTAGAAGGAATAACCCACAAATTTTGGAAAATTTTCCAAAATATGAAAATCTTGTTTTAGTGTATAATTTCATGGAGCACTGACATAAGATGATGGTCAAAGAGTTTAGAATCTCTGTTGTCTCCGTTTCTCTAGATAATGAAGATTTTATAATGTTAATTCCAGTAATCTGGGCAATATATGAAAATTTAGTAAACTAAATATTAAAAAAAAATAAAATGATTCCTATATACCATGAAAGATAGTTATAGAATACATTAATTCAAATATAGAATTTGGTTTATATTTTTTAAACTAAAGTGAAGAGTATTAATTTCAGTATATAGAGCATTTACCCACAAATTTTGAAAAAAAAATTAAAATATGAAAAATCTGTTTTTAGTGTATAGTTTCTTAGAGCACTAACATAAGATGATTGTCAAAGAGGTTTACAACCTTTTCTTGTCTCCGTTTCTCTAGAAAATCAAAATTTTATAATGCTAATTCCACTAATCTTGGGAGTATATGAATTTTAGTAAACTAAATATTAAAAAATTAGACTGATTCATATATATTATGATAGGTTAGAAAACATTAATTCAAATGTAGAATGTGGTTTGAATTTTTTAAACAAAAGTGAAGAGTATAAACTTCAGTATATAAAGCATTTACCGAAAATTCAATATTTTTGAAGGAGACCCACGGATTTTTAAAAAATATGAAAATCTGGTTTTTAGTGTATAATTTCTTAGAGCACTGACATAAGATGATGGTCAAAGATATTTAGAACCTTTGTTGTCTCCGTTTCTCTAGAAAATAAAGATTTTATAATGGTAACTCCACTAATCTAGGCAGTATATGAAATTTTACAAAACTAAATATTAAATAAATTAGAATGATTCCTATATACCATGAAAGATAGTTTTATAATACATTAATTCAAATGTAGAATGTGATTTTGAATTTTTTAAACTAAAGTGAAGAGTATAAACTTTAGTATATAGAGCATTTTACCCAAAACTCAATTATTTTTTATGGGGTAAACCCACGAATTTTGAAAAAAACTCAAAAATATGAAAATCTATTTTAGTGTATAGTTTCTTAGTCCAGTGACATAATATGATGGTCAAAGAGGTTTAGAACCTTTTCTTGTCTCCGTTTCTCAAGAAAATAAAGAATTTATAATGGTAATTCCACTAATCTAGGTAGTATATGAAATTTTACCAAAATAAATATTAAAAAATTAGAATGATTCTTATATACCATGAAATATAGTTTAGAATGCATTAATTCAAATGTAGAATATGGTTTGAAATTTTTAAACTAAAGCGAAGAGTATAAACTTCAGTATTTAGATCTTTTACCGAAAACTCATTATGTTATAAGGGTTTAACCCACGGATTTTGGAAAATTTCCAAAATATGAAAATCTGGTTTTAGTATATAGTTTTCTTCGAGCACTGACATAAGATGACGGCCAAAGATGTTTAGAACCTTTCTTGTCTCCGTTTTCTCTAGAAAATAAAGATTTTATAATGGTAATTCAACTAATTTAGGTAGTATATGAAATTTTACCAAATAAATATCAAAGAATTAGAATGATTCATATATACCATGAAAGATATTTTAGAATGCCTTAATTCAAATGAAGACTATGGTTTTGAAATTTTTAAACAAAAGTGAAGAGTCTAAACTTTAGTATATAGAGCTTTTACCGAAAACTCATTATTTTAGAAGGGAATAACCCACGGGTTTTGGAAAATTTCCAAAATATGAAAATATGGTTTTAATGTATAGTTTCATAGAGCACTAACATAAGATGATGGTTAAAGAGTTTTGAACCTCCGTTGTCTTCGTTTCTCTAGATAATGGAGATTTATAATGTTAATTCCAGTAATGTAAGCAGTATATGAAATTTTAGTAAACTAAATATTAAAAATTAGAATGATTCCTATATACCATGAAAGATAGTTATAATTCATCCATTCAAATGTATAATATGGTTTGAAAGTTTTAAACAAAAGTGAAGAGTATAAACTTCAGTATATAGATCTTTTACCGAAAACTCAATATTTTAGAAGGATTAACCAACGAATTTTGGAAAAATTTCCAAAATATGAAAATCCTGTTTTAGTGTATAGTTTCGTGGAGCACTAACATAATATGATGGTCAAAGAGTTTAGAACCTCTTTTGTCTCCGTTTCTCTAGATAATGAAGATTTTATAATTCTAATTCCACTAATCTAGGCAGTAAATGAAATTTTAATAAACTAAATATTAAAAAATTAGAATCATTCATATATACCATGAAAGATAGTTTAGAATATATTAATTAAAATGTAGAATGTGGTTTGAATTTTTTGAACTAAAGTGAAGAGTTATAACTTCAGTATATAGAAAATTTACCGAAAACTCAATATTTTTGAAGGGGTTTAACCCAAGGATTTTTTTAAAAAAAATTAAAAATATGAAATCTGGTTTTAAGGTATAATTTCTTAGAGCAATGACATAAGAAGATGGTCAAAGAGGTTTAGAACCTTTGTTGTCTCCGTTTCTCTAGAAAATTAAGATTTTATAATGGTAACTCCACTAATCTAGGCAAGTATATGAAATTTTACCAAACTAAATATTAAAAATTAGAATGATTCCTATATACCATGAAAGATAGTTTATAATACATTAATTCAAATGTAGAATGTGGTTTGAATTTTTTAAACTAAAGTAAAAAGTATAAATTTCAGTATATAGAGCATTTACCGAAAACTCAATATTTTTTAAGGAGTTAACCCACGAATTTTGAAAAAACATCAAAATATGAAAATTCTATTTTTAGTGTATAGTTTCTTAGAGCACTGACATAAGATGATGGTCAAAGAGGTTTAGAACCTTTTCTTCTCTCCGTTTCTCTATAAAATAAAGATTTTATAATATTAATTCCACTAATCTAGGTAGTATATGAAATTTTACCAAAATAAATATCAAAAATTAGAATGATTCCTATATACCATGAAAGATATTTTAGAATCCATTTAATCAAATGTAGAATATGGTTTGAAAAAATTTAAACAAAAGTGAAGAGTCTAATGTAGAATGTGGTTTGAAAACTAAAGTGAAGATTATAAACTTCAGTATATAGAGCTTTCACCGAGAACTCATTATTTTAGAAGGGATTAACCACGGATTTTGGAAAAATTTCCAAAATATGAAAATCTGGTTTTAGTGTATAGTTTTATAGATCACTAACATAAGATGATGGTTAAAGAGTTTTGAATCTCTGTTGTCTTCGTTTCTCTAGATAATGAAGATTTTATAATGTTAATGCCACTAATGTAGGCAGTATATGAAATTTTAGTAAACTAAATATTAAAAAATTAGAATGATTCCTATATACCATGAAAGATAGTTTAGAATACATTAATTCATATGTAGAATGTGGTTTTGAATTTTTTAAACTAAAGTGAAGAGTATAAACTTCAGTATATAGAGCATTTACTGAAAACTCAATATTTTTTGAAAGGGTTAACCCACAGATTTAAAAAAAATTAAAAAAATTAAAATTTGGTTTTAGTGTATAATTTCTTAGAGCACTGACAAAAGATGATGGTCAAAGAGGTTTAGAACCTTTTTTGTCTCCGTTTCTCTAAAAAATTAAGATTTTATAATGGTAATTCCACTAATCTAGGCAATATATGAAATTTTACCAAACTAAATATTAAAAAAAATTATATATACCATGAAATATAGTTTATAATACATTAATTCAAATGTAGAATGTGGTTTGAAATTTTTAAACTAAAGTGAAAAGTATAAACTTCAGTATATAGAGCATTTACCGAAAACTCAATATTTTTTAACCCACGAATTTTGAAAAAAATTCAAAAATATGAAAATCTAATTTTAGTGTATAGTTTCTTAGAGGAGTCACATAAGATGATGGTCAAAGAAGTTTAGAACCTTTTCTTGTCTCCGTTTCTCTAGAAAATAAAGATTTTATAATGGTAATTCCACTAATCTAGGTAGTATATGAAATTTTACCAAGATAAATATTAAAAAAATTATAATGATTCCTATATACCATGAAAGATAGTTTAGAATGCATTAATTCAAATGTAGAATATGGTTTGAAATTTTTAAACAAAAGTGAAGAGTATAAACTTCAGTATATAAAGCTTTTACCGAAAACTCATTATTTTATAAATGATTAACCCACAGATTTTGGAAAATTTTTCAAAATATGAAAATCTGGCTTTAGTGTATAGTTTCATAGAACACTAACATAAGATGATGGTTAAAGAGTTTTGAACCTCTGTTGTCTCTGTTTCTCTAGATAATAAAGATTTTATAATGTTAATTCTATTAATATATGCAGTATATGAAATTTTAGTAAATTAAATATTAAGAAATTAGAATGATTCATATATACCATGAAAGATAGTTTAGAATACATTAATTCAAATGTACAATGTGGTTTGAAATTTTTAAACAAAAGTGAAGAGTATAAATTTCAGTATATAGAGCATTTACCGAAAACACATTATTTTATAATGAGTTAACCCATGGATTTTGAAAAATTTTCAAAAATTTGAAAATCTGGTTTCGTGTATAGCTTCATCGAGCACTAATATAATTAACAAAGTCCAAAATTTTATATCCTATAGTTTATTTTTATTTAATGTTTTATTTTTTTTGGACACAGTTTGTTTTAAATTTTTTAGAAATGTAATTTTTATTTTTGCTTTTTTGTAAGCATATATTTATTTTTCTTTGTAATAATATTTATTTATAAATCTTAATCTATTCTAATTAATTTTAAGGCCCTTAATTTGATCTTTAAATAAAGAAAAATAATATTTGGAGTAAAACTATATAATTAGATCATATCCCTAACTTAATACAATAGATTTTGGTTTGATTAAATAAGATATATGGATGCAGTTACAAATTTGGTGGGTTTTGAAAGAGTGTCCTAAATTAAAAAAAAAATTAAAGAGTTTCCTAAATTAGAGGTTTGTTTTTAAATAAGTTTTTGAACTATACGTTGAAAACAAAACATATTTGTTTGGCTAAATAAATGTTTTTGAATCATGTTTGATTTTATTTATGAAAAATCCCACATTTGATAAGTATATGACTTTATAAACAATGCACGCTCCAGTTGCAATAACCCCAGGTCGATTAGCCTTTAAATATTTTTCTAATTTTTCTTTCATTAATGGCATAAATGTAATTTTTCTTAACTTCTTCATTAGTGGAATTAGTTTAATAGAACAGAGCTTTACAGCTATGATTATTTTCTTATAGAATCCATCGATTATTATGCTTTTTCGTTGACTTTATGCTTAAATCCTACAGATTTGCACATAATACTGAGTCAACCTCTAGAAAACCCAATTTTTTTTTTTTTTTTGGTCAAAAAAAAAATTAATTTCAAGATTCGAAATTTCTCAACACGATGAATCGATTGCTAATCAGCAAAAATCAGCTATCGGAATGAATAGAGGTCTGCTAAATTCGAACGAATCCGAACATCGCAAAGATCGAATTGAAGATTTTGACCAAATTTTTTTTTTTAAATGATGTTTCTGATTTATTGTTCGATTATGAGACACCCCCATGGTTAATATGTACAAATACAATACACACTCCTCATGATTTTATGTATACGTGACAATCCAATTATTATGTAGTATTTGCCTCTGATGCAGTGCAATGGTTTCAGAGATTGTTTTCATAATCTGGATTTCATAGTATTAGTTGAGATTAAATCAAAAACGATACTTTGATACACGAAAAAGACAAATACATAAATTGAATTGTTTTTCTGTTGAGTGAAAGGTAACTGGGGAAATTTTATTTTAAACACTGAAAGTGTTATTTTCTAGTAATTTAAACGCTGATGTTTTTTTACTATCACTTTAAACATTTAAAATGATATTTTTAACATAAAAACTTCCAACCATTTTCTTTGTTCATATGTGACCGATACTATTAATTTTAAAGGTAAAAAAGTAATAAAAATAATAAAATAATAAAAATACAAATACTCGAATAAAAATGGAAAAAATGTAAAAAAATCAAAACAAAGTTCAAAAAAATTAAAAGTTCAAAATTATTAAAATTAAAATTTCAAATATTAATAAAGTATTAAAATTCAAAAAATTGAAAGATAAAATCTAAATTAAAGTATCAAATTTAAACTAAAATAAAAGTTTTAAAAAACTTTAAAATTTTTAAAAACTCAAAAATAAGATCTTAAATTAAAAATTCAAACTTAAAAACCAAAATTGTAAATATTTAACCAAAAAAAACTAATAAAGAAAAATTTGAATAAAATTGGAAAAAGTTGCAAAAAAAAATCAAAACAAAGTTAAAAAAAAATCTAAAAAGTTCAAAAACATAAAAATTAAATATAAAATTTCGAATTTGAAGCAATGGAGCTTCATAGGAATAAGGTAGAAGCAAAGAGCATGAAGTGTATCTTCATAGGCTATTCTCAACACAGAAATGATACAAGTGCTATCATCATGAAACAAATAGATTACTTGTCTCTAGGGATGTGAAGTTTATGGAAGAAAAAAGTTTCTATGCTGAGAAGAATTGAGATGAGCTCAAAGATATATCTCAAGCATCAGATAAGATCAACAAACTGAGAATTATTTTGGAGAATTTTAGAATCAATTTATCAAATAAGAAGAAGGCGACCAAAGAAGCTACACCTACTATAAAGTCTGAACAAGATCATGAAGAAATCACTCATCCTAATCCTGAAGCGGGAATGAACAAGAATCATAACAACAACAACAACAACAAGGTTCAGAGACTCATGATCATGAGAGTGCATTGCTTCAATTTGAAAATTTAATTTATATATTTTTGAACTTTTAAAACTTTGTTTTGATTTTTTTGCTATTTTTCTGATTTTGTTCGAATTTTTATGTATTTTTGTATTTTATTATTTTCGGTTAAACATTTATAATTTTAGTTCTTAAGTTAAAATTTTAATTTTAGATCTTATTTTTTAATTTTTAGACCTTTTAAAGTTTTTAAAAAAAAATTTAGTTTTTTAATTTGATATTTTAATTTTAGATCTTATTTTGGAATTTTTAAAAAAATTATATTTTATTTTACAATTTTGAAATTTTAGTTTTTACATTTTTGAACTTTTGGATATTTTTTGAACTTATTTTTGAATTTTTGAATTTTTGAGTTCTTGCAATTTTTTCCAATTTTATTCGAATTTTTATGTATTTTATTACTTTTTATTAATTTTTATTATTTTTATTAGTTTTTTACATGTAAAATGAACAGTCCGGTTATGAATAGAGAAACGTTATTGGAAGTTTGATATGCTAAAAATATCACTTTAAAAGTTTAAACTGTTAGTAAAAAAATTTCAATGTTTAAAATATTAAAAAATGATACTCTCAATATTTAAAATGCGATTTTCTCAAAACTTTTATAAAATAGTTAATTGGACCAATATCAATTGGTCACCGAATCCACGAAAATCTGGAATTGAGAAGGATATTAAAAAAAAAGTGTTGCGAATAATAATTATCTTCTCCAAACGTATGCATCTTGCGAAACCCTAAATACCCAAATGTCATTCGCCGACGAATTTGAATCTAGTAAGCAAATCAATCCTATCTTCCATCTCGATTCCTTTCATTATTCAATTAGTTTTGGTGAAATTGATTCTCCTTGTTACATTAGCAATGCGATTTTCGGTTAATATTTGGGAGGATTGGAATGATTGATTTCTTGTTCATGAGTTGGTCGAAAGTGATGATAAGCTAAAATTGGCGTTAACGTCGGTTAATCTAACGATGTGTAGATTGAATTTTAACTCAAAATTTAAATTTTGAAGAATCAGTTATGTTGTAGGTGGAGCATGCTTTTTTGACGCAATTAAAGTTATGTATCATGAGAGTGTTGCACGCTAACTTTTTGATGTTCATTCTATGTTTTTCTTACTTACCTGTAACTCTTGTTCTTGTCCTTTTGGATAATAACGAAGCAAATGTTTCTTGTTGATACCTCTATGTAGATCTTGTGTCCTTAGCCCATGTTTTGCAGAAGAAATATGCACTCCTCCGTGATTTGGATAAAAGTTTGCAAGGTAACATAACCAACCCAATTATTTCATTTTTCGTATTTTTTTTATAAGATTTGAAAGTCATCTTCATAGCTTCTTGTCTTTGGATGTGCTATGTCTTTTGCTGTGTTTTAGTACAAAGCTAAACATATATGTCATGTTTGTTTTATCGGTTTTGTGGGTTGACGACTTCAATCTTTTGTAGAAAATCAAAGACAGAACGAACAACGGTGTGAAAAGGAGATAGAGGATATAAGAAGAGGCAGAACCGGAAATGTCACACCCAATACACACTTCTCCGAGGAAGCAATTGATGAACAGAAGCACAGCGTCAGGATTGCTGATGAGAAAGTCGCTTTGGCTATGCAAGCTTATGATCTGGTAATAACATGCTTCTCGACTCTCTCTCATCCATTTGTCTTCTTAAGAGGTGACTTCACTGTTATGGTGTCAGTCTGAGCTCGGATTTTGTGTAGCTTAGGTTTCCAGTTAGATTATTCCTTTAAAGTCTTTATTTTTTCAGATGATGTATTACTTCAGGTGGATATGCATGTTCAGCAACTTGACCAGTACATGAAAAAATCCAATGAGGAGATGCGCCGAGGTCTTTTTTTTTTTCTTTTTTTTTTTGCGTTTGCTGTTTCTTCTTATGTTTTAATTTTTGTTATCTTATTTGGTAATTGACCTAAGACACTGTGGTTTCTATCAGAGAAAGAAAATGCCTCTGCTTCAAACCTCGAGAACAGCGCAGAAGCCGGTAAGGCAGGTGAAGGTAGAAGAGGAGGGCGAAAGAAGTAGGTTAATTTTATCTCATTCTATTACGTTACCTAAACCTTAGCAGAATGAGCTTTAGGTCTAAATGAAACCATCCATGTAATGTTGTGGCAGGACAAGGCTAGCAACTGCAGCGTCAACAGCAGCAGTAGCATCAGCATCAACTGGTATGACTTCAACTGGTATGGATTTGGATCTGCCTGTGGATCCAAACGAGCCAACTTACTGCATCTGCAACCAAGTTAGCTACGGCGAGATGATTGCCTGCGATAACAATGAGGTAAAAAGTTTCTTTAAACTTATAATGCAATCTCATTTTCAAATTGTGAGACAGACTGATGAATAAAAACTTCATTTACAGTGTAAGATTGAGTGGTTCCATTTTGGTTGCGTGGGGCTGAAAGATCAACCCAAAGGGAAATGGTACTGTCCGGATTGTGCTACAGTCAAGAAGAGCAGGAAAGGCCGATGATTCTGAATCTGAAAAGCTCGTGTGTTTCGTTTAAAACGGTCTAGTAGTTGTATATCTACTTCCATGTAAACCACTGACCATTGAATAATGACTACGGGTTGCTCATGCTCTATATATAAGACCTTCCATTCCCAATAAACACAAGATAAATAGAGTACTAGTTAAGACCAACTACGTTTTTGGTTTTCTCGTTTTAGTTTATGTTTAATACTCTTGTTTTTGTTTTTACACATACCTATGAACTTAAAGATTTTCTTTATCTTTTTGGGATGACTGGTGGTTCCTTTCAAGGTTTCACGAGAACTTTTTATGAAGCGAATGGTTGCTAGAAAAAACTATGAAAAAGTTACGAGCATAGTGAAAAAATGTTATGTTTATTGTTGTGTTGGCATTTGGGAATGGAAACTGCCACCATATGTTTCACTATTGTCTCGCTAAACTGATGATTGTTTGTTTGGTTTTTAGATCTTAGGTTTTAGTTTTTAGTTTTTGAATTTTCGATTTTAGATTTTGGTTTTTAATTTTTGATTTTGCAGTAGATTTTAGTTTTCGAAAAACATGAATGGTGATTTTAGATTCTGGTTTCTAGTTTTGGGTTTTGCTTCAAATATAATAAAATGAAAAATTTATAAATAATAAAATCATTAGTCTGGGAATACTAAAATATAAAATATTATTATCAAACACACACATAAACTTATTTTAAAATAAAAAACAGCAAACATGAAATAATATAATTTTATATTTAAAACATATACTTCAAATTAATTTTATGTTTATATTAGAAATTTGTACAGATAAAACTATAAGTAAAACGTGCAAACATAATTTTTAAGGGAAAATCGCATGAAAAACCCTAAAAGTGTCACTTACTAACACTTTAAACCTCAAAATTTTTTCACTAACACTTTTAACCTTTAAAATGACTTTTGTGTCATAAAAAACTTCTAAAGCAAAAAAATTGACATGTTCAGCGGGTAATTTTTCAAAAATAATTATTTAATTAATAAAATAAACAAAATAGATAAATAAATAAATTCAAATAATAAATAAAAATCGGAAACTTTTTATAAAATTCACAAAAATGAAAACATAATAAAGTTAAATTAAAATTTTAGAAAATTAAATACTTTTCTAAATTTTTTTATAAAAATAAAAAAAATAAACATTTAATAATAAATAATATTAAATTTCAATAGAGAAGAATTAAATAAAAAGTTCATAAATGTTTTAGAAATAGAAAATTCAAAATTCAAAATATTTTTTTTTAAATAATAATTTTTTTCAAAAAATATAATACCATCGTGGATAATAACAATTTCAAATATATCACTAGTGACGATGATGGTTTCTGATTTTTATTTAATTTATGAGTTTTATTAAATTTTAATAAGTAAAATAAACAAAAAAATCGAAAATTAAACAAAATCGTAAAATTTAATAAAAACTCATAAATTAAATAAAAATTAAAAAATTAGAAAAAAATCAGAAATTAATTAATATTTAGAAAATTAAAATTCAAAAATAAATGAGATCAAAATAAAAAACAGAAAAATAAAAAATTCATAAATTTCAAGAAAAAAATGAAAATTCAAAAGTTTGAAAAAGATTTTTTTTGTTGATGATGTTGGAAAATATCATTGGAGATATGGCAATTATCATCATTGTTAATGGTTATGTGAGAAACCATCAGCATCACTAGTGAATTTTGAATTTTGAATTTTGAATTTTCTATTTTTTAAAAAAAATTGTGAACTTTTATTTAGTTCTGCTCTATTTAAATTTAATATTGTTTATTATTATTTTTTAGTTATTTTTATTTTATTAATATTTTACAAAATTATTTAATTTTAAAATATTTATTTAATTTTTTAAAATTTTAATTTTTTATTTTTATTTTTGTTTTCAATTTTGTAAATTTTATTAAATGTTTCGATTTTTTATTTATTTTTTAAAAAAAATATTTAATTATTTTGTTTACTTTTTTAATTAAACAATTATTTTTGAAAAATTACCTGCTGAATCGGTCAACTTTTTGCTTTGTAAGCTTTTATGATACAAATGTCATTTTGAAGGTTAAAAGTGTTAGTGAAAAAATTTTAAGGTCTAAAGTGTTAGTAAGTGACACTTTGATGGTTTTTATGCGATTTTTCCTAATTTTTAATAAAATTTACCATATGTATAATATATATATATATCACTGCTGTAAAACTAGTTAATGTAGAGATATGTTAAAGGAGAGAATTGTTTTTTTTCCTCACAGATAATGTAGAGATATGCCATCTAATCTTATGAGACTCTGAACCAAAGAGAGTGTTAGGCCAAAGCTTTAAGTGGTCAGGTGGAATGCACGTGACTTGGGTTTCTTTTGTTAAAACAAGACGAGGTCAAGAAGTGTAATTTGACCAAGAGAGCTGAAGATCTTTTTATCTTCATCAGATCAGACGTCATCATCTACACGGGAAGTTACGACGTCGAACGTCTGTAACAGAATCTGAGAAGAGATCAGAGAGACGGAGTGAGCGAGAGCTCGAGGAGGAGAGCCCGAGCTCGATCCGGAGAGAGAGATCAAGGCTGAGAGCTCGGAGCAGGGTCGAGAGTTCCGTAACGGAACAGAGAGCTCGTGAGAGAGAAGGTGATTCTCTGTGATGCTAGGCTCAGCTTCTTGTATCTTCTTCCTCTATTCCTTGTTTGTATCTCGTGGTGATTGTAACCGAGAGAGAGGAAGAACTCCGGTGATTGTACTTCTCAGTTTCATCTATTGGAAAGGTTGAGAGACCTAATTTTCTCTCCGGTGAGTATAGCGGCTTCTCCACATCGGAGGAGTGCGGTGAACACCGGGTTACCAAAACATCTCTTGTGTCGTTTATTCTCGCTTGCTTGATTCGATTCCACTTGATTGATTGTTTGCGATTGGATTGCGATTTGAGCTACGGATTTGATTTTGCAGGAAACAGATAAGCATGGCAGATGTTCAAGTTTTCACAAAACGATTTCTTAATCAGTGCTATTTGTGGGACTGCTCGAGAGGGTCACAGCCATTCTGCAACGTGGACCATGAGTATGTGGCTTTAGCAGATGAAGATCTTCCTTGTTCGATTTCTTTTGTGGATGGAGTTTGTCCCCGGTACCAAGATCTTGTGAGTTTCAAGATACTCACGGTGAAGGCACTTAACCAGCCCTGTGGTGTGCCATTGATTGATTCTGAGATACTCGCGCAGCCCCCTTGGGTTTTGGAGGAGTTTAACCTGAACAGAGAAGACAATGAAACATCTCGTTCATGGCTATTCATGTCTGGAAGCGAGATGCCTTGGGAACCGTGGGTTGCTATTGCAGAAAGACGTGTTTATGGTATTAAATGTACCATGTATGCGATGTATCAAAACCCACAGTTTGGGCGATTCATACTGTCTCAATACAGATCCCCTCTCCATGAAAACTCTGTGTACTGGTTAGATTTCAAGGAAACAAATGTGGGCAGCTGGAAAATGTTTTTACAAACCAATGCAGATAATGCTCAAAAGAACAAGATCACGACGGTAAACTGATTTACGTTTTTCTCACCTTTTATTTGGATAATATATGATGTACTAATCACAGTTCTTTCTCAGGATGATAACAGGAGGTACAATGCAGGGATAAGCGAAAATCTTGCGCAGAATCGTGCTGACAATTTGCTCAACCAACTTTCTGGTAATGTCCTTATCTCTTGATTACATCACAACTCAGAACTCTCAGAAATGTGATTATGATTGCCTTTTGTACCTATTGATGCAGGGATGACATTGCTGGATCCATAGATGAGGAAGAAAAGTCAAGATCCTGACACTGATGGAGGATAGATCGCTACTCTTTCTCTCCCTTATCATCAGATCCTCTGTATACTCTCACTCTGCAACAAACCTGTTTCTATTCGACTATTGCATCTTGTTTTGAGTTGAACAGAATCAAACCAGAGTAAACCAAGCCAGTTTATTCTATTTTAGGTTTGTTTTGGTAAAGTTTGAATCATTTTGGAGCCAGAGTGATTCACAATTCTCGCAAACACCTCAACCGTACGGTTCATTAACGGTTAAATTAATTGGTTATGCAAATATGAAATAGACGCCATTAGGCATTACGAGTAATAAAGTTCCCCTTCCTTTTCAAATTCATGAAGCGTTTTGATTATATAGCATTTATAGAATAAAATTTGGCACTCAATTTAGTTTTATCCCAACTTCAGTTAAAAATTTGTCAAAAACATCGTTTTTTATTTACTCTAGTTACCGTAAACTAAGAGAAAAAAAACACTTCCAAAATTACTCTAAAGTTATAAGTGACATATTTTACTCTGCTTTTTTCTTCTATACATAAAAAACCCTCAAATTGTTATTTATTAGCACTTTAAACTTTGAAGTTTTTTCACTAACACTTTTAACCTTCAAAGTGACATTTGTATCATGAAAAACTTACAAAGCAAAAAATTGACCGGTTCAGCAGATAATTTTTCAAAAATAATTATTTAATTAATAAAATAAATAAAATAAATATCAAAAATAAGTAAAAATTGAAACTTTTAATATAAGTAAAAATTAAATTTAAATAGAGAAGAACAAAATAAAAAGTTCCCAATTTAAAAAAAAATAGAAAATAGAAAATTCAAAATTCACTAGTGACCATGATGGTTTCTCACATAACCATTAACAATGACGATAATTGTCATATCTCCAATGATAGTTTTCAACATCATCGTTGACAAAAAAATCTTTTTCAAACTTTTGAATTTTCGTTTTTTTTTTAAATTTATGAATTTTTTTATTTTTGAAATTTATGAATTTTTTATTTTGATCTCATTTATTTTTGAATTTTAATTTTTCTAAATATTAATTAATTTTCTGATTTTTTTCTAATTTTCTGATTTTTATTTAATTTATGAGTTTTTATTAAACTTTACAATTTTTGTTTAATTTTCTGATTTTTATTTAATTTTTTGATTATTTTACTAATTAAATAAATTTTTAAATAATATTATTTAATAACTAAAAAAAATCAGAAAACTAAACAAAAATCGTAAAATTTAATAAAAACTCATAAATTAAATAAAAATCAGAAACCATCATCATCACTAGTGATATAGTTGAAATTGTTATTGTCCACGGTGATATGATATATTTTATGAAAAAATATTATAATTAAAAAAAACTATTTTGAATTTTCTATTTTTTTTTAAGTTTATTAACTTTTTATTTAGTTCTTCTCTATTTAAATTTAATCCTAATTATTATTAATTTTTTAGTTATTTTATTTTGTTAAAATTTTAGAAAATTAATTAATTTTCTAAAATTTTAATTTAATTCTATTATGTGTTCATTTTTGTGAATTTTATTAAAAGTTTCAATTTTTATTATTTGAATTTATTTATTTTGTTTATTTTATTAATTAAATAATTCCTTTTTGAAAAATTTCCTGCTGAACAGGTCAACTTTTTACTTTGGAAGTTTTTTATGATACAAAAGTCACTTTGAAGGTTAAAACTGTTACTGAAAAAACTTCAAAATTTGAAGTGCTAGTAAGTGACATTTTGAAGTTTTTTAATGCGATTTTCCTTTTTAAAATGTCCTCTCTTTCTTTTTTTGGCAGCAACATAGAAAAATAGACTCATGTACAGGGCAGACCCACATGGAGAGGAATGGGGTCACTTGACACCACAAATATATATGATAAATTTTTGTTTTATGTGGGACATTGTTAAAGGATATGTAGCTGAGTTGGTAAAATTTTGTGGTTGACCCCACAAATAACCTGGGTTCGATAACCTCTGTTAACATTTTTATTTTTTGACCCCAGAATTATTTTCTCTTGGGTTCGCCCCTGCTCATGTAGACTCCATGAACCAATTTGGTAGTTCTGAATCCATATGGACAAAGAACGGCGGTTGCTTCCTTGCACTGCGTGCTAGTTTGTCCGCCTTTATATTTTGTCTTTGGTATATGAATGAAGTCCAAATTGGTGAAACTCCTCTTCAAAATCTTAACATCCTCCAAATAATCTGCAAAGGCTGGCCATTCATCTGGTTCCGAAACCATCTTCACAAACTGTGAACAACCCGTTACAAAAGTAATTGAAAACTGTCTGAGATTTCTCATGCATTCCATCACCCAAAGAAAAGATTCTACTTCCGAGTGGAGTGGTGGCTGACTCGTCCTTGTATTCCTAGCTCCCAATAATCCATCAAAACTTTCAAGAGTGCTATACCATCTTTGGCATGAGAGAAATTCTCCAACTTTTCATGAACCATCTGTATAATACCACCTGTCTGGGATCGGTAGTATGGATCATGTCTTTGGTCCTGAAGCACCATTTTGATTAGGTCCTAGTATATAATTGAAGCTTGTGCCTCCGCCCAAAGTATAGATTCCGTTTCTACTAATTGTAATGTTTTCTAAGGATTAATATCTAAATTACTGAAAACTTTATTATTTCGTGCCTTCCAAATATACCATAAAATCCATGCATATTGATGATCTTCCAGAGCCGGAGAAACTCTCCAAAAGAGGTGGTACATATTTGTAAATAAGGATTCTAATGGAAAAAGTCCGGATTTGATGGGATTCCCGAAAGGGCCCATACTTGGACTGCTGGTGGACATTCAAAAAACACATGATTAATAGATTCCTCCTGATGTCCACACCTTTCACATGTTATATCTCCTTGTATTCTCCTCGCTTTCAAATTCTTCTTAACCGCATCCTATACCAATTTCCAAAGAAAAATTTTCATCTTCGGTGGACACTTAACTTTCCAGCAAAAATCCCTTAACGGAGTAACTCATGGGCCTATCTCTGGTTCAGATCTTTCCTTATCCGGATACACTCTTTCTACTTGGTAACCAGATTTAACTGTGTATCTCCCACTATAAGTGAAATGCCATCCATCACAGTCCATTGTCTGGATCCTACTAAGGGGAATACTTTTAATAATTTTAACATCTTGAGGATTGACTATAGTTTGTAGAGCTTGCAAATTCCATGTCCTCGAGTTCTCATTGATGAGTGAGTCCACTGTGAGATCCGAGTAAAGGTTATGTTGATTTTTATTTGCTGGTCTCGGGCGAGTGGATGAGAGCCAAGGACTGTTCCATACTGAGATAGTTGATCATGATCCCACCTTTTTGATTAGTCATTTTCTAACCAGAGATCTAGCTGAAACAATAATGTGCCATCCATAGGACACCGCATATGATCGAATTGGTTCCAGGGGTGATGCTTTTCTGAAGTACCGACCTTTAAAGACTCGAGAAAATGAAGTATTTGGTTTCTTGATTAGTCTTTAAAATTGCTTGCCAAGCATATATGTATTAAAATCTGTGATATATTTGAAACCAGCCCAGCCCACCTTCCTCCTTAGTATTACATACTTTATCCCAAGATTTCCAATGCATGCTTTTTGTGCTACTCCCTGGGCTCCACAGAAATTGTGTCACTGCACTCGTAAGCTTCTTGGTCACTGATTTTGGGATTCGAAAGCAAGACATTACGTGATTTGGTAAAGCCGTTACCACTGATTTGATTATCACCTCCTTTCCCTCTTACTGAAAAACTTGAAAGTCCATCCATTTATTCTACTGTTCAAGCAGTCTTGAACAAACCCAAAAACCTGAACTTTTGAACCACCCAAATTCTCGGGGATTCCAAGATACGTTCCCACGCCCCCTAAATTTTGTATTCCCAACACATCCCATAGTTCATGTCTGATAGATTCCTCCACCTGGTGTCCAAACTGAAGAGATGATTTTTTGAAGTTTATCTGCTGACCCGAGACTTCTTCGTACTCTTTTAGAATTCGAAAGATCGTTTGGCATTCCTCTTTTTGTGCTTTACAAAAAAAAAAGACTATCATCTGCAAATAACAGATGTGAAATTACCCGTCAACTGTTTTCTTGTTCCGATTTTTTAATATTGGCTATCAGTGCTTCCCTGCACATAATGAACAAATAAGGAGATAACGGATCTCCTTGCCTTAGACCTCTGCGGGGAATTATGTGACCCTTTTGAGTCCCGTTTAGTAACACTCGGTACTGCACTGAAGAAATATATTCCATCATAAGTTGAATCCAATGCTGATCAAAACCCATCTGGACAAAAGTTTCTGAATAAACCTCCATTCAACCGTATTATAGGCTTTACTCATATCTGCCTTTATAGCCATGAATTTTCCTTGGCATGATTTGTTGGTTCTCAGTCCATGAAACATTTCCTGAGCTATAAGTATATTATCAGTAATCGATATGCCCGCCACGAAAGCTGATTGAGTTTCTGAAATAATTGAAGGAAGGCAAGCATTTAAACGTTGACACAATACCTTTGAGATAATCTTATATCCTACATTGCATAAACTTATAGGTCTAAGTTCTTTCATCTGCATAGGTTTCTCTGTTTTGGGAATCAAACAAATATTTGTGATCTTTAACCGTGCATCCAGTTTCCCTATGGCTAAGAAATTATTAACCATTTCCAGAATCTCCTTTTTAACCACATGCCAAGAGTGCTGAAAAAAGAGTCATCATCCCATCTGATTCTGAAACCTTTTCAAGATGCATCATAAATAACGCTTCTCGAATTTCATCTTTTGTTGCCTGCCGAAGTAGCCTCTGGTTCATCTGAGAATTGATGGTACCTGGTATCTCTGCTAGAAAATTTCCTCTCATTTTGCTTTCTAAATTACTCTTATTTAATCTATATTATTCTTATTACAACTAACAAGATATAGAGAAAATCATTGCTCATCCTTTATATATTAATAGCCACGTGTCATCACTATAATGCTTCATAAAATCCTTAAAAAATAGGTTGGTTTATCTAAATATATACTATATTTTTATTAAACTACAAAATTGATTAGTAGTGTACAATTTTTTTTTTCTTAAATAAAAGCTACAGAATTACCTAATATGATTAAAATATATATGATAACTATTAATAAATATTTCATAACAATTTTTGACCCTCCATCATTTAAAAAATTATAATATTAAAATAAATTAAGTAATCACATTAACTATATAATAAATTTTATTTTTTTCTTATATCTTATATTTTGAATTTTGTAAAACGATTATAAATTAATAAAATTGATCAACACTCGAAATCAAAACAATTATAAATTACTAAAATTATTAAAAATCTCACACTGATTTTTTTTGGGGTTAATGGTTTAAATTTGTGTTACAGAAAATATAAAAATGTTAATAAAATTATATGAGTAGGAATAAATTAATAACTATTCATTTTAAATATACTATATATAAATGTCAATTATAATGTAAATTTAATTATATAACTTATAAAATAAATAAAAATGATTGTTTTAATTTATATCCTAATAAAATTATTATAAATAAAAAAGAATGATTGTTTTGATTTATGTGTTTACTCCAACTTAGTTATATACATAACTAGGGCGAGTCCGCGCTTCGCGCGGGATTTTGACGAAATTGAATGATAAAATCAGAGTTTTTGTTTCAAGTTTTAAAAAATTAGTTATCTATTTTTATGAAACGTAAGTGATATGTGATCTTTTTAAAAAATGCGTCGATATTTGGTGATATTACTATAGATGGTAAGCACAAAAGAAAAAATATTTGCGAGAATAGATATTTTTCAAGTTGGTCTGATCAAGTTTTGATGAAACATGAGGGGTCTGATCGTGCTTTGATGAAACATGAGGGATAATATCATAAATGTAATTCTTTTCCTTTTGTTGTATGATTTATTTAGATATTTTGGAAGTCTATATATATATATATTAGATTAGAAAGTGCATTTTCACAAAAATTTTGTTTGTTGACTTATTTTCGTAATTATATGATGTATTTTAAATAATTTATTTTTCATTTTTATATGTTATATCTTCTAAACTTTAGTTTTAAACTATTTTTTGTAAAAAAAATTGTTTTTATTGTTTATTTAAAATTGGTTATGGTTTTCATTTTCACTTTTCTGTTAATTTGTTTAACTTGAGTTTAGTGACAAAAATAAGCAAATTTCATGATAATGACTTCAAAAATATGCATTTTTTAAATAAATCTATATTAAATAATAGTATATCTCTCTCTATCTATTATTCTTTCTTTTTGTAGTAAGTCTCCTTAACAAAAAAATGTCTCCTTAACAAAATATATGTCTTCTCTATTACTTTTGATGATATATAAGTTTAATGATCTATGGCTCATAAAAGCAACTGATGCTCCTCTTGTTGATTTTGAAACATAATGAGCCATAAAATTATCGGTTTTTTTTAAAGTCACAAAATCATAAAAATGGTCGAGCCAGCTCATATATTTCTCTACATTAGTTTGTTCTTATATTATTTTACTTTCCAATAAACCAATATTGAATCTCATAATGATTCCTTCTATTACAAACAAGCTAACTTGGGAGAGAAGAAGAAGAAAATATGAAAATATCTTCTTATTTCCTAAACTGAGCATTTACATTTATATAACGTGAGCTATACAGTTAGGAATAAACCGGATACAAAACCGGGATCTAATCTATGTACAAAATATCTTCTTATTTCCTAAACCGGAAGTGGGGCAGAGCAAGTTGGTATGGCGGGGGCGAACAAGGAGATGTAGCGGTGGCAGAGCAAGGAGGTGGGTATGGCGGAGCAAAGAGATGCGGTGTGGCGGAGCAGGGAGGTTAGGAGGCTCTTAGCAAAAAAAAAAGGATGTGAGGCGGTGCGGCGTGGCAGGGCAACGACTTTTCCGATGGCTGTGAAAAAGTAGATCCTGAAAAAAGTAGATCTGGAAAATATATAGAATTAAGAGATAAGAACAAATACTTAGAAAATAGAAGAGAATAGAGAGAAGATAAGGGAAAACCAAAATATAATAATCTAAAGAGGATGAATCATACTTGTTCTTATCGATAATGGGATGTCACTTCTCTCGATCTTAAGCTTTTAGAAGCTTTACCATCCTTAGCAAATATTAAGATCTCAATTCTTTTCATTCGAATTTTATTAACTTTCTCTCAAGTCTTTGTTTCTGATTTTTCTCTTTTCATTCATCTGCATAGGTCTCTCTGTTTTGGGAATCAAACAAATATTTGTGATGTTTAACCGTGCATCCAGTTTCCCTGTGGCTAAGAAATTATTAATCATTAGCAGAATCTCTTTTTTAACCTCATGCCAAGAGTGCTGAAAAAAAAGTCGTCATCCCATCTGATTCCGGAACTTTTTCAAAATGCATCATAAATAACGCTTGTCAAATTTCATCTTTTGTTGCCTGCCAAATTAGTCTCTGGTTCATCTGAGAAGTGATGGTACCTGGTATCTCTGCTAGAAAATTTCCTCTCATTTTTAGCTTTTTAAATTACTCTGATTTAATCTATATTATTCCTATTACAACTAACAAGATAGAGAGAAAATAATTGCTCATCCTTTATATATTAATGGCCACGTGTCATCACTATAATGCTTCATAAAATCCTTAGAAAAATAGGTTGGTCTATCTAAATATATATTATATTTTTTATTAAACTATAAAATTGATTAGTAGTGTACAAAAGCTACAGAAATACTTAATATGATTAAAATATATATGATAACTATTAATAAATATTTGATAACAATTTTTTACCCTCCATCATTTAAAAAAAATATTAATTAAACTATGACTTATCCTAAAATCATGGAAATATGAAGATTAAAAAATTTACCTAAAATTATGGAGAAGATGACAAATAAGTAAAATCACTTCATAAATAATAGTATAGATTGGTAGCTTATTTTCATACAAATAAAATTTCTCTAAAAATCGAATATAATAAATTTATATGATAAAAATATGGTGATATAATTATCTGTTAAAAACAAATTATAATTACTGAATGTAGTAAACATAATTATTATGTGTAAAATTTTATATTTAACAATTATATAAGATCTGTAAACTATAAACTTATGTTATATCATTTTTACAAAACAAAATTTCACTTATAAAATGAAAATAAATATATGTGCGGTGGCATAGATCAAGGTCTACTGAGATGTTGTTTTTTTTTTTGATAATCCAGGTATCCGGATCTTTCACTTAGTCCGACTATCCCACCACGTCCAACCGGAACTGGCGAAGAAGGTCCTGAAGGCCAAACGGAAACCATGTTAAATCCGATGTGGCCGGGACTCGAACTCGTGATGGCGGGCATCTCAGCCGAGGTTCCTTTACCACTACTGAGATGTTATTATCCAAGTGCATCATGTTTTTTGAATTCTAAAATTTGTATTCATCAAAAGATTTCTTTAAATCAAGTGCATCATGTTTAAAGAAATTACCATTAAAAACTAGACTTACTCTCTATTACCAAACCTGTAAGAAAGAACGTCACCCAGTTTGTTCCTTCCTATAACACTTATTAGACTTACTTTATTCTTGATTTGTTTCTTCAATGACCTTCACAAAGTTGAAAATTGCACAAATGATTCACCAACCCTTCTCCTATTCTGCTATATCTCCATAGAGCATGTATTGTGAATTGTAATGTGTCAAAAAGTAATGTGTATGATACAAAATATGTTTTGACCTAAAGTGATTTGTCAACAGTGATCCTCTTGAGTTCATTCCATCTAGTTGTGTAAGAGTTTTGCAGGAAACCACTTCAGAGATTCTTCCGGATTTGTGAGGAGAAACAGCAACCATAAAACAAATGGTTGTAGGTTTCAGGTTCTGTCCGACAGAGAACACGTACATCATTGCTTCCAATGCTTCATTTCAAGACTATTTTCATTGTTGACTACCTTTCTAGCATTGCAAGCTAAGTGATAACGAGAATTTTAGAGTTGCTTTAGAGAACTAGGCCCCATGTTCCCACAGACAAGCATGTCTTTCCTTTGTTATAATCATCTATGTCTGCTTAGACGAAATTTTTTTTTTGAAACCAGTTCATCTCCTCCACAATTAAATTGACATATGTTTCACCACATGAAAAAATATCTCACTATAACTAATTTCTCCTTCTGTGAAAAACTTTAAGTTACTACTCATCTAGCGTTGTAGTGTTTGTCCTCAATTCCTGATATCTTTGGTTTTAACGTGAAAATTCATTTGCATCCAACCAATTTTTGGTTATTTGGTTTCTCAATCAACACCAAAATACCATTCTTATCCAAGGAGACCATTTGTTCCTTAGTTGCATTGTTCAATAAATTTTTTTCCATAGCCTCTAGAACTTACTTTCTTTAGTTTGAATTTTTTACACTCAGAGCCACATTCTCACTTTGCTATTACGCGTAAAACCACTTCTCACTGGAGACATACTTTATTAAAAACCTTAGTATCCTTTAAATAAAGAAAGACATCTTTCTTTTCTATTTTCATTTTACGTTTTCGAAATTAATGGGGTCCATTTTTTTCTATTTGTTCACTTTACCATTTCAAAATCATTTTACAAACCTTAATCCATTCTTCTATCGTTTCTCTCAGCCACACAAACCCATCTTCCTCAAGTTTTTTTCTAATTTCTTGTTTCCAGTGTGCCTTAGAGGAGTGAAAGATACCGACAATCTCTTCTGGAACTCTAATTACCGAATTCCAAAAATGATAAAACCTGAACAACACTTCTTTAATTCTCGTCTTCTCTCTTAATCAAATATTCGTTTTGTTTCAAACACAGGATGAGCTCGGGGATTCACCATGGATGAGCTCGGGGTAGCTGCGGTGGCGTTTCAGAGAAAGGATGAATTTGGGATTCGCTGTGGATGAGCTCGAGATCTGCCGTCGGTGAGTTCGGGATTCACCGTGAGTGAGTTCGGGATCTGTCGTGGATGGATTTTCAGAGAGTGGATGAGCTCCAAGGTTGTTATCTCCGATTTGATTTGTCAACAAATCTTTGTCCACGCAACCTTGACAACAACTGTGACCACGAGACTGTTTTCTCCATCGTTCTTTTGTCCACGGATTAATTCAAGAGATGTAGTAATCAAAGGGTGGAAACAAGAGTGTGTGACGAAACGAAACAGAGTTTCCCCTGTCACCGCTATGGTTGTGGAGCCCTTCAATGCTGCGATTCAGATATATCAATGGTGAAAACAGAACCCTGGTCCATTACTGATAATGGTGGAGACCCAGCGAGTTGTGGTGGTGACTCGTTGGTTAGATACTACACGTTTGTTATTCAGTTTCAAACGCTCCGCTAAATCAAAGGTTCGAACTTTGATTTCTTTCTCTAACTTCACCATTGAACTCTGGAAACCAATGTTTTGAATTTCTTTTCTGATAGTGAGGAAGACCTTTGTTGTCAGCGAAGGAGAAGGAGTCAAGAAGGAGCCAAAGCAAGTTGCTGGAGAGATTCTCTGTTTCTTTACAAGGAAGAATTAAACATCACTGATCGTGGAATAACAATCATGTAAGCTCATTCATAAGAAAGTTTCGAGTTTTTTGATATATGTTTTAGTTTTAGTTGGCCAGATTCACACATTTTTTTGTAAGACCGTGTCCACAATACATTTTATGCATCTTGTCCACAATTCATTTTTTATTTTAAAATATTGATGTTTAGAATGTCATCGCAAATTTTTCTCATCGAAATCATCAGATCAGTTTCTAATAAACAGTTTTAAAAGATTGGCTTTTATTTATGTACATGTTATGTTCTTGTCTATAATTCATTCTTTGTAATTTCATGTCCACTATTTTTGTATCTATATTAATGTTCGTCTGTCCACTATTTTTCCATCCACAAATCTGAACAACCATAACATCTTTACATGAATACGAAAACATCCACAACCACTGAACATGTATTTGTGGATACGATAGCATCCACTTATATGAAATATAGATACATGCCACTTGCTAAACTGCTGATTTTAACATAAACCGTCAGATTAACATCTTTTATGATCTTGTGGTCTTTATAAAACTCCAACTATCAAAAAATCTGACAATATTCTAACTTTTCCGTTCATCCCTCTTAAGGGCAAAATAGTCCAAAAATTCCCTCGATTTCTGTGAATGTATGCTGCAAGTGAGAAGTGGCTTTGGACGTAAAGAAAACTCAAAAAGTGGCCTATTAAGTAATCGACTTCTTTAGTTTTCAACTCTTTTGTCACAAGTAAAGTATATGCTACCAAATTTTCATCATCAAATCTTGAAAGAGGCTTAACATTTTTCTACGACTTTTATCTATGGCCAACATACTCATTAAGTGACTGAAACCTTGTAGCAAACTCATCATCAAACTATGCAACCCTACTGATCCATTGCCATTTTCAACCTGATCCTCAATATCAAAATTTAAATTATCTAAATCTGAGTATCTCTACCTGGAGAAGAAGAATATCTGGTTTCAAAGTTGTAAGATCAAGAATAGAGCCAAGTATTGGGAGAAACAGAGTGACGACGTTTTACACAAAGGAGTTTGTGTGTTACACGCAGATGTGGCGGAGTTATGGAAAGATGACGTGGCGATACTCATTAGTTCCAGGATATATCTTGCACATCAAGTTGAGAGAATAATGGAAGATTTGGATTCACCGAGATATTAGGAAAATAGAATATTCGGTAAGGATTACTTAACTAGATTGTCTAGGGCAGATCTAGGTTAAGCACGTTATTGTAAAAGCTTGAGCAAGAGGGTGTTCTTGTCAAGAGTTAGACGATCGAGTGCCTTGTGTTGAGCAGCTTGATTGTGTCATTCATATTAGAAATTGGTCCGTCTCTAGTCGTCTGTGACTGAGAGTAATTCGGATTAAACAGATCTAGGAAGATTGTTTAAAAGGTTTCTAATAATCAAGGAAAGTGTTCTTGAATTGTGTTTTGTGTTCCTTTACTGGTTGTCTCTGAACTTTCACTTGGTATCAGAGCGGGAAACCTCTATGGTATCATATACTACTAACAGGTTGAGATCATGCGAGTTTCATGGACACGATGAAGGAACTAATCACGCTGCATAAGCCTATCATTCTGGATGGAGGGAATTTCGGACATTGGAAGGCTAGGATGCGTCACATAATCAGGGGTATTGATGAAGATGCTTGGACTGCAGTTGAAGATGGGTGGTCTGCTCCTACTGTGCTGATGGAGGACAACTCGTTAGGTCCTAAACAGAAAGATAAGTGGACTGACTCTGAAAAGGGCGCGTCAAAGTTTAACTCAAAGGCGCTCACTGCCATATTTTCTGCAGTTGATCTCGATCAATTCAAGATCATTCAAGGATGTGAATCAGCAAAAGAAGCATGGGACACCTTGATAAATCACTTTGAAGGTAACACCAGTGTTCGAAGGACCAGAATTGATCACCTTGCATCCAGGTTTGAGAATCTACGAATGGGTGATGATGAACCAATTGATGGTTTCATATCGAAACTCAGTGAACTGGCTAGTGAATCCTCTGTTTTGGGCAAAAAGTACGAAGAAAAAGATCTCGTGAAGAAGTTACTAAGATGCTTACCACCTCGGTTTGAAGCCTACAAAGCAGTGCTAAACATCGCTGTGGACACCGACGAGATGAAGTTTGATCAACTCTCAGGGATTCTGAAGGTACATGACCTCGAGAAAACTGACAGACTCACTGATACCCAGAAGAGTATTGCGTTTGCTGCTGAATCAAAGGAGGAGGACAGGGTTGCTAAGGTTGAAGAGAATCTTGGTTTAATGGCACGTAACTTCAACAAGTTTGTCAAGAGAATGGAGAAAGGAGGGAGTAGATCAAGTGGTCGTTTCCAGAAGAATGAATCAGATCGTGGTTCCAGACAAGATGCATCTAGAAACTCCAAGAAAAAGGAGTTACAGTGTCATGAATGTGAGGGGTATGGACACTTTCGCAACGAATGCCCTCTCACCAAGCGTAAGAAGCTGAAGTGTATTGAGTGCAAAGGGTATGGTCACACTCGTAGTGAGTGCCCTAACAACCTGAAGAAGGAGAAATCCTTGATGAGTTTCAGCGACACAGATTCAGACAGTAAAAGTGATGGAGAAGAGCTTCACTTAAACTTCATGGCTCTAATAGGACAAGATGTTGATTTGACTAGCACGACAGAAGCCAGTGCAGTAGATAGAGAAGATGAGGATGAGCTGAATCACGACCTTGAAACAGAGTATAAGACACTGTTTAATCAGTTTGCTGAACTGAGTCATGAGAATCTACAATTGCTGAAAGATAAAGCAATGCTGAAAGCTCAAGTTAATATCCTGGAGTTGGAAAAGCCAGGAAACCAAACTTCACCTCTCTCCCCGCTGAAGGAATCTGATCAAGAGCTACTATCGGTCAAACGAGCCATGGCTGAACATAAACGAATTCAGAAGCTGTTCGAGATGAAAGTAGGTCAACTGAGTGAGCTACTTGAGAAGGAGATGGACAAAAGCAAGTTACTTGAAAGTCAACTAGCTGAGAATCATAAGCAGATCAGAATGCTCTCCGTGGGAACATCAACTCTGGATCATCTCCTAACCATTGGACAGTGTCCGAGTACTAACCGTGGACTGGGATTTCAAGGATCTACCTCCAAAACTTCCTCCGAGAAACCAATCTTTGTGAAGGAAGCAGCTAACGAAATCAAGGTGACTAAGCAAGAGAAAGGCAAAGCTGTCGTCAGTAATGATGAAGTCAAATGTAGAACACACAATCCAAGGAGGAGGAATGGGTGTCATTTCTGTGGAAAACTTGGTCATCATGTCAGATATTGCTACTTTCGTCAGAATCGGTATCAACGTGCTTGGAGAATGAATCTGTGCTATGTGGAACCGACTATATATGGTGGAGTATGGATTGCTAAACGAGACTTGTACCCAAATTACAAGGAAAAAGTGCAGGTTGTGTCACACAATCAAAAGAGTGAGTCACATCTTCAGGAGGAAATCACACTGTCCTGTAACTTCTCAAGTACTTTTCATGAGAAAGAGTTTCTAAGCAACGTAGCCTATACGAGTGCTGATGCTGATGCTCCAGAAGAGTTACCGTGATACTTTGACAGTGGATGTTCAAAACATATGACTGGGAAGCTTGAATATCTTGAGAAGCTCGAGCTTATTAAAGGTGGAAAAGTGACTTTTGGAGATGGTGCTCAAGCTAAAATCCGTGGTGTAGGGATAACAGACAGAGCTGATCTCCCACGACTCATCAATGTGTACTATGTGGATGGACTCAAGGCAAATCTCATCAGTGTGAGTCAGTTGTGTGATGAAGGATTGGAAGTTATATTTAATAAGAAGGAATGCCGAGCAGTGGATGGTGATGGAAACATAGTTCTGTATGGAGTGAGGTCTGGAAATAATTGTTACATGTGGAAACCATCTCAGACTACATGTCTTTCGGCAACTGAATCGAAATTGGATCTCTGGCATCGGAAGCTGGGACACATGAACACTAATGGTCTGACTCGATTAGTAAAAGCCGAAGTGGTTCATGGTGTTCCTGATCTCGAGAAACACACCACCACTGTATGCAAAGGATGCTGTCAAGGAAAGCAAGTCAAGGTGCAACACAAGCAAATCACAGAAATCAGATCGAAGAAAATTCTGGAACTTGTGCACATGGATTTGATGGGACCAATCACCCCAGACAGCATCGCAGGGAGGAGATACATATTTGTGCTTGTTGATGACTTCTCTAGGTATACCTGGATTGACTTTCTGAAAAATAAATCCGATGCATTGAATAGCTTCCGAGTGCTCGCATTGCAGCTCAAACAAGAGAAGGGTGGAATCATTCAGATTAAGAGTGATCATGGAGGAGAGTTTCAAAATGAGCAGTTCGAATTGTTCTGTCAGAGCCAAGGCATTAGACATCAGTATGCAGCTCCGAGAACCCCTCAACAAAATGGTGTCGTGGAAAGAAAGAACAGAACACTTCAAGAAATGGCTAGAGCCATGCTGTGTGGTAACAATGTACCATCCAACTTTTGGGCAGAAGCAATTGGTACAGCTTGCTATATCATAAATCGAGTTTACGTGAAGCCAAACACAAAGACTACTCCGTACGAGCTCTTCAAGGGAAAGACTCCGAACTTGAGCCATCTGCATGTATTCGGATGCCTTTGCTATATCTTGAATGACAAGGATCATCTGGGCAAATTTGATGCAAAGAGTGATGTTGGGATGTTCCTGGGTTACTCTACGAACAGCTCTGCCTACAGAGTATACAATCATCGTACTAAGTTCATTGGGGATAAAGTGAATGTTGTGTTTGATGACAGTATCGGTTTCCACCAAACTCAAATAACTCAGTCTATTGATTGTGCTACACAGCCGAGCAAATCCAGTCCAACAACTGCACAGATCAAAGATGAATATGAGGATGAAGATGATCAAGAAAGATTAGAAGTAAAACTGGACCAAGGCAGAGTGCATAAGAATCATTCGCCAGATGATGTGATTGGAGGGATCTATGATGGGAGAGTTACTAGGAAGAAATAGATCGATTTCAAGGAAATGGTCAGACTTGCATGCTTCACCGTCAAGATAAATAAACTGGAATGCTTTGTCTCTCAAATCGAGCCTAAGACTCTACAGGAGGCGTTAGATGATGAATACTGGACAGAGTCAATGCATCAGGAACTTGAACAATTTGTTCGCTTGCAAGTGTGGGAGCTCGTTCCCAGACCAGAAGGTGTGAACATCATTGGCACTAAGTGGATACATAAGAATAAGACTGTTGAAGAAGGGAATGTCATCAAGAACAAGTCACGACTAGTAGGGCAAGGATACACGCAAGTTGAAGGTGTTGACTTTGATGAAACCTTTGCACCAGTGGCACGTCTTGAATCGATCAGATTGCTGATTGGAATGGCTTGTAATCTTCGCATCAAGCTATATCAAATGGACGCGAAGAGTGCCTTCCTGAATGGGGTTCTACAAGAAGAAGTATATGTGACACAGCCAAAAGGATTTGAAGATCCTCACTTCCCGGATCATGTATACAAGCTTAAGAAAGCCTTGTACGGACTTAAGCAAGCACCCAGAGCTTGGTACGAACGCTTGACGAACTTCCTTGTTGCAACAGGTTTTCAGAGAGGAGGTGTTGATAAGACGCTGTTCATTGGAGAAAAGGGAAGAGACATCATGATTGTCCAAGTGTATGTGGATGACATAATCTTTGGAAGTACCTCGATGCCTATGGTGGATGACTTTGTCAAAACTATGACTAAGGAGTTTGAGATGAGTATGGTTGGTGAACTGAGTTATTTTCTTGGCCTACAAATCAAGCAGCTTGATGATAGGATCACTGTCTCCCAGAGCACCTACGCCAAGAATCTCATCAAGCGATTTGGGATGCAGACGAGCAAAATTGCCAACACTCCAATGAGCACTACAACCAAACTCTCTCGTGATGAAGAGGGTAAACCAGTTGATGAAAAGCTATACATGGCAATGATCGGAAGTCTTCTGTACCTCACTGCAAGTCGCCCTGACCTATGCTTAAGTGTAGGTATCTGTGCCCGGTACCAAGCTTGCCCAAAAGAGTCTCACTTGAATGCAGTCAAGCGAATCATAAAATATGTGAAAGGTACTCTGGATTTCGGACTTCATTATACATTTGAGACTAACGTGAATCTTGCAGGATTCTGTGATGCTGATTGGGCAGGTTGCTTGGATGATAGACATAGCACTTCTGGTGGTTGTTTCTTTCTCGGAAATAACATGGTGGCATGGCATAGCAAGAAGCAAAACTGTGTGTCACTCTCAACAGCCGAAGCTGAGTACATTGCTTTGGGAAGTTGCTGCACTCAGTTACTATGGATGAGACAAATGCTTGTGGACTACGGTATCATTACTAACCCTATGTTAGTTCATTGTGATAATATGAGTGCTATCAACTTGTCTAAGAATCCTATTCAGCACTCACGCACCAAACATGTGGACATCAGACATCACTTTGTGAGAGAATTGGTTGAGATGAAAATAGTGATCCTAGAGCATGTATCAACAGAAAACCAACTTGCTGATTTGTTCACCAAACCGTTGGACTACAACACATTCCTGGGGCTCCGTAAAGCCTTGGGGATTGTTAATCTCTGAATAAGCCTAGTCAGAAGAGAAGGGTCGCTGTAAATTCGTAGTATCGTGTATAGTCTCCACCACCACAACAAAACCTTGAATCAACAAGTTCCTCTTTGTGAAGCATCCAGCTTGATCTCAAAACATACACCGACTCTGATTCACTGAGGAAGGGTACTCATCTTGGACTAGGATGCTGCAACATTTTAGGTCTGAGTCTTGATCACTACCTGGATTGAATAATGAAACACAAGAGAGGTGAGTGTAAGAAGGAGAGAAGTATGTGTGACACAAAGGAAGTGAAAAGTGACACAAGCCGTGAAAAGTAAAATAAAAAGGCTTGGAATGATGGATACTCGTTTTTGGAACTGGGTGTTACAGCACTTGCTTCTAAGCTCGATCACTGTCTGAACTAGGCAGAGCATATCACTGATTTTGTCTTTGAGATAGCTCAGAGTAGAGCAGGGTGTTACCCCACTTTGTCTCTACTCTTGATCACTATCTCTTTGATCAAATTGGTGATTATGCTCTTGGTGACACAGAAAACTACAACTTGATATATACTCTGTCGTGTTGAAGTGACAGACACAATAGGCCTACTTTGTGTTTCTATACCTTACAGATCAGTGTGATGTTGAGGTCATTGCTTGGATGGTTTACTGGGAGGAATCTCGTTTGTGACAGCTACTCGGCTGAGAAATAGCTACAGACTTGAGTTGATTTACTGAATTCTTCGAAATTTTTTGGTGGTAGACTGTGTGTGAAAAGCGATTTCTGCTCCCCTTCTCTGGACAAAAGGCATCTCAGATATGCCTGTAAATAAGTGATTGCATATTCATGGTGCTTCACTGTTGATGTTAAGCTTCTCGTGAGTCCAAGCTTCATCTGTTCCATCTCTCTCATGGCTATAAGTGATGCCTCATCCATCTTGGTTATGTTCTCTTTTAAAAAAAAAGGTGGAGTCTTTAATGGGTTTTAGACAATGACATTGGTTTCTTTGGTTTGACTTGGGCTCTTAAGCCTTTTGTTTATTACTAATAAGCCCACTTGAGTGTGATAGGGTTTCAAAGAAGGTGCTCATATCTCTCTCATTGTCAAAATCGACTCCTTTGTTCTCTCTCTCTTGGCGGCGACATGCAACCGGTTAGGAGGAGCTCACGCCTGAATCGCTCTCCGATGGCACCTGGCAGCTCGTCTCAGCCCTCACCGGCGTTCTCTCAGCCCTCTCCAGCTTCGTCTTCGCGGAGGCGAGCACATCGCCGTTCGACTCGAGCAGCCTCTCCCGAGCCTCTCTCGCCTGAAATTGAATCCCTCTCAGATACGGATTCCGACAATGATGATATTCCTCTTGATGCAACTGAGATCCGTGTCAATCAGGCCAAGGAGCAACGCTTTGAGGAAAGTCGGAGCATGTACCGGACCAAATCGCAACTCTATCCTGAGCTCATGGCACCGCACACGACTCCTCTGGATCAGCGATTCTTTACCGCAGCGGCTGCTGAAAGGTTCCATTCGCTTCGTCGTCGTAAGTTCATCACTCAGCATCGGATTTCTCTCACCGATGTGAACATGCAAGATGTCAGGAACGTTGTGCGTGGAGCAGGGCTACTTCACACACTCACTGATGTAGATGCCTACCAACCCACCATGGTTAAGGAGTTCATTGCGAACCTCCAAGATGTTGAGGAGCGAGATGTTGGAGTTGCTGTGTATTGCAGGGGATACATGATTGATTTCTCTTCAAGTTTAATCAATGATATCTACTGTGTACCTGGATTTGAGGATGACCCGAATTGGTTGGGTGAGAACATTGATGAGGTATGTGGGTTTCTCACTGAAGGTCGCATCAATCGATGGGAAAACATGAGCTCCAAGTTCCTTACTCGCACGAATGCAAGTGCTCTACAAGTTGGTCTGCACGAACTGGATGCCTACTATGAACTACACCAACATGAACCAAGATCGTCTGAAGTTTGTGTACATGCTTCATCATAACGAATACGGTTTCAACTTCGGGAAGCTTGTCTATGATCAAATCATGGCTATGGGAGCTAGAACTAAGTCAAAGCGAGCTTGGCGTATCATGTTTCCAACATTGATTCAGCAGGTCATCAACTATCAGCAGCGTTTTCCTGTTGATGAGTCTACTGGGTTTCCGAAGCTTGTGGTCAAAGACATTAAGGCTGGTCGTGGGAATGGTGCAGATGCTCGACCTCCGAATCTTGAAGAAGATCTGAGTCGTATGATTACCGGTCTCAATGCGATTCGTATTCGGCTGAGGAGTAAGAATATCAGTGCTCTTTGATTTATCTGTTTGTTTTGGCTAATGTGCGTTTTTGTTTTTATCCCCATGTACATCTAAGCAGGGGGAGAATATGTTCTGCCACATCAACAGACTGAGCCAGCTGAAGACGAGCCAGCTGAAGACGGAGGCAATGACACTGAGGAACTGAGCCACTGTGATGGTGATGAAACGGAGGAGCTGAGTGATACCTTCTAATGTGTTGATCCTGAGTTCTAGAATTCATCTTATCGTGTAGTTTTAAAGTAGTGTGATCTTGTGGTTCTTGTGTGCTACTCTTAAGAATAAGACTTCCTAAGCAATGTGTGTTATTTCTAGGAACTCTTTGATAATCGGATGAATCTATGGATGTCTTATGCTGTCATGTCCTGTTACTTGTGTGGAAGTTTTCATATCTATGCAGGATGCTTAGATTGTCACATTGAGATAAAAAGGGGGAGAATGTAAGATCAAGAATAGAGCCAAGTATTGGGAGAAACAGAGTGACGACGTTTTACACAAAGGAGTTTGTGTGTTACACGCAGATGTGGCGGAGTTATGGAAAGATGACGTGGCGATACTCATTAGTTCCAGGATATAACTTGCACATCAAGTTGAGAGAATAATGGAAGATTTGGATTCACCGAGATATTAGGAAAATAGAATATTCGGTAAGGACAACTTAACTAGATTGTCTAGGGCAGATCTAGGTTAAGCACGTTATTGTAAAAACTTGAGCAAGAGGGTGTTCTTGTCAAGAGTTAGACGATCGAGTGCCTTGTGTTGAGCAGCTCGATTGTGTCATTCATATTAGAGATTGGTCTGTCTCTAGTCGTCTGTGACTGAGAGTAATTCGGATTAAACAGATCTAGGAAGATTGTTTAAAAGGTTTCTAATAATCAAGGAAAGTGTTCTTGAATTATGTTTTGTGTTTCTTTACTGGTTGTCTCTGAACTTTCAAAAATTTCCTACTAAAAGTCTTCGTATCAAATCATTACTGAAAGTAGCCCTCTTACCTTTCTTTTTACTCTTTGATCTAACTTTTTTTAGCTTTATCGCTTGTTTCTGCCCGCGAGGCATTGTATTCTCATACAATTCTTCCTCATAAAAAAACATGTTTCTGCTGGTTGTGCATTTACCTTTCTCCTCTAGGAATACACGGTAGTCTTTGGCTTCCAATGGATAACCAACAAAGATGCTTTTCAATGTTCTACTACTTGTTTTCTCTTGAACCGTATACTGTATACATATACGTGGAGAATCCAAGCCTTCTCAAATATGACAAGTCTGGTTTAATTACACTGTACAAAAAATATAATAACTAAATAATATCTAAAAATAAATGCCACACTAGTTATAAAAACAAATTTAAAGTGATTATAATATGAACTAAAAATTTAACAAGATAAAATTACACGAAAATTATTATAATAATGTTAATTTATTCATATAAAATAAACATCATACAAATAAAATCTCTACTAAAATTAGCCAATATTCAATTATTTTAAAGAAAAATATTCAGTTAATTTATAAAAGTTACTTAATTATTTTTAAATAATATACACATTTCGAATATGATCTAATACATGTTTAAAGATAGCGAATAATATAATTAGTTTCCATAATTTTACGTTTCCCTTTATACCATTTACTCATTTTGAAATATATTATAGTTTTCATACATATTGATGAAACATATGATTAATTAACTTTTTACAAGAACATTTAAACAATTTTAAATATAATCTACCATTTTATCTAAGAAAGTATATTAATATATTAAATATTTTTTTGATAAATTTTTTTCTAAAATATGGATTACAAAAATATAATATAAAATACATTAAACAATAAAATATGAAAACAAAAAGTTTAAAACTTACTTTCATATTTAAATGTTACAGCTAATTACGTTTAATTTTTTCTGCTGTTTTATAAGTATGTTATGTATATTAGTTTGTATATTTTTGTTTGTTCAAAAAAAAAGTTTGTATATTTTTATGATCTGATAAAACTTAATTTTTCGTCAGCCATTTCATTAGTTTACTATTGAACTTATATACCAGTCAAATAAATCAAGCTAATCCAAAATTTCCGAGATATATGTATTTAACGGAGTATCATATTCTTCAGAAGACTGTTGGACGCCGTGAGATTGTTTCCCTAAGAGACACGTGAAATACATTTATTCTTTGCAGGTTACCAAACCCTAAAAACCAATGATTACCTACCATGACTTAATCTACATCCACTCATTTATGTTAAAAATAATTCAATTTTAGTAAAATTAAATTTATATCATTTAAAAATGTTTATATTTACACGTTTTGGATTTTTCCCTTTCAAAATATATTTATAAATTATTTTTAAATTCTAATACATGAGAAGACTTTCCTAAGAAGACTTCTGGAAGACTTCAATTTAGGCGGGAAACAAAAATTTTTAAAAAATTTAGGCGGTAATCCTAAACTATGAAAAAATTTAAGCATGATATGTCAGAAGACTCTCAAAAAGTCTTATGTGACTCTTCTATACCCTAAAATCAAATAAAAATGCAAAAAAAACATTTTTACCTAAATATAGTTTTATGATTATATGTATTTTTATTAAAAAGTTTGTAAACTCACGATAGCAATAATTTTAATGTGAGCCTTTTAATAGTATTAATAATTTTAAGCTTTCAAGAATTGTTCAATGAAAATTTGAAATTAAAAATACACATATATATATATATATATATATATATATATATATATATATATATATATATATATATATATTATTTTAAATATCTATTAAATGAGAATTTTTATTCATATGGTTTTATCATTTATATTTTTCATAATAAAAGATTTAAACCCTTGATCACAATTTTTTAATGTGGGACTTTTAATAGTTTTAGTAATTCATAATCATTTTAAAATATAAATTATAACATATATATAAAAAATGTAAACTCTTAACCAAATATATAAATAAATATATATATAAAATGTAAATTTTAATTGTATGACTAATATCATCTTTTATTTTATGTCAAGAAAATAATTTTAGCATAAATGATGGAGGATACACAAATTGTTATTGAATTTTTATTATTAAAATCATTAATTGTCACATATATAGAATAATAATATTGCAGGGTCTTGATATCTTCAGCTCAGAAATCATTTATGTACCACGAATGCAGAATTTGAAGGTGGACACTCTAGCACGTAGTGTTAGGAAACAACTGTGCTTCGTCGTTAACATGGATGCAGAGTTACTGATGTGGTTTACATAGTCAGTATGAGTCTGTTTTAGCTTGATGACAAAAAATGTATAATAATATATAGGTAATTCTACTATATATTTAAGGAAAGATGGATATATGATTTTTTATTATTAATTAATTTTATGATCAGTTTAGTGATTATTATCTTATTATATAAAGTTTGGTTCTTCAAAGTTACTAATTAACATGATTGTCACATGTGTTAGTTTGGTTCTTCTTTTTTTTTTAACAACTGTTTGGTTCTTCAAAGTTATTAATTAACATGATTGTGACATGTGTCAAACTTTTTTAAAAATTGTTACATTTGTCAAAAATATGATACAATTATTTTTTTAAATGATGTAAAAGAGAGTAAGAAAAAAGAAAATTCTCATTACAAAAATAGTCTTTTAAAGTTCAATTTATGAATTAGTATTTTTAGAAAAGGAAAATTTACAAAATTACCATTTTATATTATATATTGTTAAAAATATTTGATAGTAATTTTTAATTTTTTGATTGCGAAATATGTCAATATATTTTTAAGATTGTGACATGTGTCAAAATATGATATAATTCTTTTTTTTAGGATTTAAAAGAGATTGAGAAAAAGAAAAATTTTCATTACAAAAATAGACTTTTAAAGTTATATTTTAAAATTTCTTATTTTTAAAAAGGAAAGTTACAAAATTACCCTTTTTAGTATTTTACATTATATAATTTTAAATATATTTGATAGTAATTTTCACTTTTTAAATTCTAAACAAGAAAATAATTGTAAAAAACTATTTTAAAGTAATTATTTATTTGTTAATATTTTTTAAAATAAATTGTGACATGGGTAAAAAACGATACAATTTTCTTTTCTTTATGATTTAAAAGAGGTTTAGAAAACAAATTCATTACAAAATAGTCTTTTATGGTTTTTTTAGGATTTTATAAAAGTTACGATTATATAGTTTTTTACAATTACATATTGTTAAACAAATTGATCGTAATTTCTTTTTTTTTTTAAGTCCAGACAAAAAAATAATAATTGTAAAAAGCTATTTTGAAATAATTATATTTTTTAAAAAAATTATATTTTTTTAAGATATTAAAGAAAGATAATTATAAAAGATAAATATTAATTTTCAAGAAACAAATATTAAACAAAACAGAATTATAAAATCCAACAAGTACAATAAGTGATTTAATAAAAACTAACTATTAAATAAATATCTTTTTAATTCTAAACTAAAGAAAATTGTAAAAGTACTCTTACTAATTTCCTATAATTAACTAACTTTCCTTTTTAATATATAATTGTATGCTAACAATTATGACAAAAAGCTACAAATATTTCACATCTATATTTAGTTTTAATTTCCACACATTGTTTTTAAAAAACACGATAGTATTTATGTGAAATATATTACATCAGTATTTTCTTTAAATTTCATTATACAACTCAATTTTTTTATCATCATTGTTACATCTTATGATGCTAACACAATTTTTTTGTACATGAGTATGTATAAATATGATGAATATGTGTTTGTACATATAGGACAAATATATAATTAACTAAACATAATTTTTTTTACAAAACCAATTTATGTGTATAAAAATCTTAACGAAAAACTAATTATAAAATAATTAATTTTCCTTTTCTAAAATTCTAAATAAAATAAAAATGTAAAATTAATTTTATTTTCTTATAAATAACTAACTTTCATTTTTAATAATTTCGTGTTAAAAATTTATAAACCAAAATAACTTCAAATATTTCACTCGTTATCACTGTAACATGTGTCGATTAAAAAAATAGATTGTGAATGTATCAATAAAAATCTGTCATTACTTTAAAAATGTAAAAATATTATTGATATTAAAAAACAAATTTTGAAAATGGCAACTTTTAAAAATGGAAAAATAGTTAATATTAACTTGAGATAATTATTTCATACTAATTTTATTTTTCTAAATCCTAGTCAAAATATAATTGTAAATTATTATGTAATATAAATTTCTTTATCTAAAACCCTAAAATACTGTAAAAGAATATTTAATAGTTGTTTTCTTTTTTTCTTAAAACAAAATCCTAAACAAAAGGGATTTGTATCATATTTTTAAGTCATAACCAAAAGAGAACCGTAAAAACTTATTTGAAAAAAAAATTAATAGAAAGTTTGATGATGAACATGATACTAAACATTATTAATTTTAAAAAAGAAGTGTAATACTAGTATTGATAGAAATTGTAAAAAGAATAATTTTAAAATTATTTATTAGTAACTAGAAATAATTATTTATAGCAATTTATTTATTTCTAAAATTCTAAAGAGAAGATAATTGCATAAGATTATATAACAGTAATTTTCTATTTCTAAAATCCTAATCAAAAATGTAAAGGAGTATTTAATATTTTTTTATTTTATTTTTTCATTGTAAATAAAAAGGATATTTAAAAATAGAATTTTTTCCCTTTTTAAAAACTATTATAGCAAAATAAAAATTTATAAACTTATTTAATAAAACATTAGATTAGTACATAAGAAAATATATAATGTTATCATTTACTTTATTGGCATTATTCGACTTTCAATTTTTCTTATTTTTCATTCAATTTCTTATTTTGGGTTGGGTTCAATTCAAAATTTTAGGTATGATTTTTTTCCTAATCCAAGTAGAAATTTGATAACAATTCATCTATGTACCATTATTATAAAATACAAATTTTAACTTGAACTTATGTATGAAATTTTGTTTTTAGTTGTAAAATAAATCTCATACAACATATGAAAATCAATTATAAAACTATAATAAAATGATTATTATTTTATTTTTTTATTAAATTAAAACATCAAACAAAACCGTTGCAACGCAACGGGCTCATATCTAGTAATATATATTTTGTGGATCAACATATTTTCTATGGATTTTGAGAAGTATTTTGGTGATGATACGTATCATGTGATACTTTTTTTAATATATAAGGGATATTTTTCCATTCTAACAATTAGACAGATTTTAAGAGATTTTCAAAATGTCTAAAACGTATTTCACATCGTAAAAAACTGCATATGTTAATAAAAAGTTATCTTTTCTTTTATTTTGTATATGCTTAAATATATAAATATATATATATATATATATATATAAATAATATTATAAATTATTTAAAATTATTCATATGTTCCAATTTGCTGGGTAATTATTTTTATAATATATATAATTAAATATGTGATCTTTAGTTAGATTTATGGTTTATAATTTTTTTTTGGTGTAGATTGTTTTGATCTGGGCTTGTTTCATTTATTCGTAAATTTAGAATAACTTACCTAAACTAGTAAAAGATATATATCATAATTGGCATTTATGTACTTATAATTCAAATATAATCTAAAATTATAAATAAATATAAAATTTTAATAGTATCTGTAAATGAATATAAATGCACGCAATTTATATTGTGATACATGTATTTAAAAAAAACTAAATGAAATAAATTTTATATAAAGATATAAATGATAAAATATAGTATTTTTTATCAACAGTATATTTATTTTTGTAAAATGAGCTTTCGCTAGATATCATGCCAATTATGGGTTTCCTCTTTATATTCATCTGAGGCCCAATAACCTATAAAATTTCATGGGAAAATTCCATAAATACCCGAACTAAATTTTGTTAAACTTTTTAATACCCAAACTTTTTCACTACCCAGTTTAATACCCCAACTAATTATTTTGCTCATTTGAATATCAAAACTTTTAAAATTGTGCCCACTTTAATACCCAAACTTTATTTATTTTAATAAAAATACTAATAAGTTTCAAATAAAAGTTTTAAAAAACTCTAAAATTTACAAAATAAACTCAGCAAATTCTAAATTTTTTTGGTGTTTGAGAAATAAAAATAACTAAATAGTGTAAAATATTAAATTTTGTAATAAAATTTCTAAGTTTTAAATATTATATTTAGTTTGTTTTCTGAAATAAAAAACGAAAATTATTTTTATCATTCAAATTCATCTATTGTTTTTTTTAAAAAAAAAATTCCATGGTTATCTACCTTCTTTTCTAAATCTTAAAATAAAATTAGAATTTTTAATATTTTTTTCTTAGATTTTTGAGATTTTATTAAGTTTTGTTTGAAAATTATTAGTATTTTTATTTAAATAAATAAAGTTTGGGTATTAAAGTGGGTACAGTGTTAAAAGTTTGGGTATTAAAATGAGCAAAATAATTAGTTGAGGTATTAAACTGGGTAGTGAAAAATTTTGGGTATTAAAAAGCTTAACAAAATTTAGTTCGGGTATTTTTATGGAATTTTCCCAAATTTCATTGCATCTTGGCAGCTTCAGTTCGTAGCAATGTTTTGAAAATCGATGATCGAGACACTAAACCGGACGATTTATTGGATCGACTGCGGATGAATCACCGATTAATAAATGAATTAGTTTTATTATATAATAATATGTTAGCTGTGAAAGTAAATATATTATGTTTAAAAGTATTTAGAAAATGTTTGACTATACTTTTTATATTTTATTTTCATTTGATATACAGAATATCAAAAAAAGTTTAAACTATTTATAAAAATTTGTAACTAGTATAGAGTTATGACATCTAAAAATAAAAATAAAAATTCATAAATATTTATGTCTAATGTGAATAATAAATTAAACTTCAAATCGAAAATAAACCAAAAGTAAAACATCATTGTGTAAATTGTAAATAACAAAAATAAACTAACACCGATGACAAAAATAATAAACTAACATTAAATCATATCAACTAATTTTGGTTCTCTTTACCATAGTTCACTTCATTTTTTTTGGTGGCATAGTGAAATTTTCATCAAAATCTAAAAGTCACAAATAAAATAGTATAATTGATATTATGTATGATTAAAAATCAGAAATTTTAATCTAAATTGTAAAGCTTATCAACAAAACAATATATACATGAAAAAAGGGATTTGTATCATAACTAAAAGCAAAAAAAAAAAGAGATACAAAATCTACAAAGGTCAGCAGAGGAAGAAAGAGACGGCAAGAAAAAAACCGATGGAGAAGCCGATGGACGTCAAGGAAGAGAAGCGGATGGAGAAGACTATCCCTGTGTTCACCGTACTGAAAAACGGAGAGATTCTCTTGGTCCGCTTCGTGACCAACAGTCGCAACGAGGAAGAACAGATTCTACAGGTCGGTCGACATCCATGCTGCGACATTCCGCTGACGCATCGTAGCATTAGCAGTTACCACTTGGAGATCCGATCTCATCCCTCTCGGCAGAAACTATTCATCACCGATTTATCCTCTCGTAAGAAATCAGAGATTTGATTGTATTCTCCTGTGGAATTTCTCTCTCGCGTTTTAATTGGTTTTAATTAGGGCATGGGACGTGGGTTAGGGACCAGAAAGTTGAGCCAGATGCGTGTGTTGAGGTGAAGGAAGGTGATGTCATTAAAATCGGTTGTTCAAAAAGGCAATATAGACTGAACTGGGTTCCCGTTAGCCTTGCATATGCCAAGGACCATTTACTTTTGGATAGAATGATTGAAGCACACAATCAAGAGGTTTTTTTTTATGTTTGCTTAGTTTCTTCACTATTATATACATACTTGTATCATCATGTTATTTGCTTAAGCCTGAAGGAGTGAATGTCTTCACTGCAGTCACAAGCGGTTACTGTGTCAGTTGATGATGAACATCTGGATGTGACTTCTCAAGGAAGTGGATCATCAAGTGAGGATGAGGATGATATGTATAGGGACCTTCCACCTTCAAGTGCTTTGACAGTACCCAGAGATTCTGTAGCAAGAAACAACATATCATCTAGGGGAATTCCTTCTTCTTCTGCTGCTGTAAGTCATAGTTATTTTTTATTGTCCTTGAGATCTTATAATAACCTTTAGTTGTCTGCTGTGTTTTATAGAACTTTTCTCAAGGAGAGAACAAGATGAAATGGACCATTGTGTTGGACACTTCTTCTCTCCTCGACAAGGAGTCTAGACACCCACTGCACTTGCTGCGAGGTCTCAAAGGGACACATCTGGTCATACCTCGAACAGTGTTAAGGGAACTTAATGAGACTAAGCGCACTACTTGGAGTCTTTTCTTTAGGCAAAGACCGGAGATTGCTTCCTCAGCTCTGGATTGGATCCAAGAGTGTACATTTGATACCAAATGGTGGATTCAGCTCCAAAGCCTTTCAGATGAAACCAAAACCACTCCTCACTCCAATGCCCCTACATCAGAAGATCTAGTTCTCGAATGTGCACTTCTTTACCGAAACCGTAACATCTCTGAAAAACTCGTTCTTCTTACCAATGATGTAACTCTCAAGATCAAAGCTATGGCAGAGGTAAATCTATGAACAAGATTCTATATTCAGTGTTTTCTTTCTTTTAAAGAAAACAACTTTTAAGTATTGTTTTGGATTCAGGATGTGATTTGCGAGACACCGCATGAGTTCTACGAGAGTCTGAAAAATCCCTTGTCTGAGAGGTTTATGTGGCCAGAGAGCTTGCCGAGAGGAAGGTCTTGGAGTCCTGTTCACGACAGCGCGGTGAGAGAAAGCTACACAAACCCAGGCAAGCAGAAGCCAACGTTCAATGGAGAGAGTGGTGCAGCAACAACAGCAAAAGGCCTGAAGCTCATTATTGCTCCATAACTCTCACGATGGCCACGTTCATTCATTATGCATCATCAGTACATATGGGGGGTTAAATGGAATACTTTTTTAGAATAATGACATTTTTCATATATTATGACCGACTTTTTTTGAATTGTGGAATTGCATTTGTTTTCCAATTATTATAACACCGATCATTGCACTGCGAGAGTTGCATGTGAAATGTTGACAAGCACGGTAACTACGGCTTGTTTGGCTCTTGATTTTTGTTCAATTTATTGTTATGGAGAGTAACAAAGGAAAAAGACCAACAAGGATCATCTCTTTCTCTCACGCTAACGTGATGTTTGGCGAACAAAACAAAAAAGAGTTCAGTGATGTAATTAATAATCCATTCCACCCATGCCTGCTCCAGCTCCTGCTGCCTCGCTTTCGTCTTTGGGAAGCTCCACCACTACTGCTTCAGTTGTTGTTAACAGAGACGACACACTGTAAAACAACATAGTATGTTTTCAGTTTTTGCTTAAAAATATCAAGACGAGAATGAGTAGTGGCAGGCTCTTTGATTACCTAGCAGCGTCAACCAAAGCGGTCCTGATCACTTTCAGAGGATCTATGATACCAGCTTTCACCATATCCACATATTCCCCTATTTTTTTCTCCAGAATTAGCTAGAGAACAAAGTATTAAACAGACTAAAAGTGAAGTGATAAAGATGGTTAGCTCACCTTTAGCAGCATCATAACCAAGGTCTGTGTTATCTTGCTCCAAGAGTTTGCCAACAATAACAGCACCTTCCACTCCAGCATTTGAAGCAATCGTGTGCACAGGGGTCTGGTAAACCAAAACCCGTTCAAACTTGTTATCAAAAATTACCAGGTCAAAGATGTTATTCGCTTTTAAAATTATATTAACCTTCAAAGCGTTCTGAATGATCTGCACACCAATCTTCTGGTCGAAGTTGGCTGTTGGAAGTTTCTCCAACTCCCTCGCTGCATATAGAAGAGCCACACCACCTCCTGCAAGTGTTTTGATCTCTAAGAACATCTGGCTAACATTTCATCTTTTACATGGAAAGTGTTCCTAGCTGGAGGCTGCGACATACCTGGCAAAATACCCTCTTCAACAGCTGCTTTAGTGGCATTCAAAGCATCTGTCACTCTGTCTTTCTTCTCACCTACTTCAGCTTCACTTGCACCCCCAATCTATACCCAAAAATTCCCCAGAGTTCATACATAACAAGACAGTGAGACACAAACCATACATCTATGGTTTACTGCTAAAACATTTTTCAATGAACTAACCTTCAATACTGCAACTCCTCCAGAGAGCTTAGCCAACCTTTCTTGCAGTTTCTCCTTGTCATAATCTGAAGTGCTCAGTTCAATTGCTGACCTTATCTGTTACTAACACCAGCAACTGTCATTAGTAGCATTAGCAACTTGCTTGACAAGAGTGGCACCAACGTTCTTGACTTTATCCTTGAACTCAATGCTTTTAGCAACGGTGACACCATCTTTAGTCACTTTAGGAGCTCCCCAACTTTGCTCAATCACAACATTACGTCCCTTCGAAGTCAACATTTATCAACAATCCAGAGACCAAATTGAGATGATAGATCAGTTATTAGATAAAGCACCTTGGGTTGGGACCCATAGTGACCCTAACAGCATCGGCAAGCTCTTCAACACCCTTTAAGCATCAAAGCACGAGCTTCAACACCAAACTTGATCTCTTCCGCTGCATAGTTCCTGCTCCAGCTCATTCTGCTCGATACCTGAGCACGCATCAAAGTTAGTAATAAGACCAAAGACAAATCTCTCGTACCAGAGAGTTACCTGGCGTGTGTTACTTGCAATCCTGAAAAGAGAGGAAATGAGAAAAAAACAAAATCAATACAAGAAATCGGGATCGATGAAGGAAGTGCGTTTGTCACCTAGCCTTGGAGGCGACATTGGAAACGAAACGATACATGGTGAATGAGTAGAATGAACTCGATGGATGGAGGAAGAGTCGATGACTTGATAAACCCAAGGAGAAAGGCTCTAGAAGCAGCTGCTGCGTCTTACCCTTCCTAAAAGGGTTTTAGGGTTTTAAACTTCATTTGATATTTAAAATTTGTTACTAACCCATCTATTTTCCTATTTATTTTCTCGACCCAAAAACAAAATTTTTTAGATACGTTTAAAGATTGTAGCCATTGCTGCTCGACAAATCGAGAGAAGATAACCAGTAATCAAATTGTTTTATCCCAACCGATCATTGAGTTACAAAAAATTGTGAGTTACAATCAAAACTACTCATTGTGATCATTTCTTAAAAAAATAGGCAAAAAATTTCATATAAATATTATTTACGAAGTTGTTTTTTATGTCAAGTTAAAAATTAGAGTGTTTAAATTTTTTATTACCTTTAGTAAATAATTAAATAAGATTTATTAGTATATTATTACCCATAAATTAAAAATGAGTTTCATTAATTTGATAATCATCACTATCTAAAATAATAGTATATATCATAATATATTTAAAATAAATATAAATCCATGTATATAGTTTTATGTATATATGAATGTTTTCAAATTTATTTTATGTATATATGAATCCTAGATAAAAAAAATATTTAATTAACTATTAAATATTTCGAAAACATGAAAGTAATTTATTTTAATGATTTTTGAATTGATAGCAAAATTGATTTGTGTATCGATACATATTTTCATATTTAATATAAAAAATATTAAATATGTTTTTTACAATTAAAAATATAACTTAGGTTATATTTTATTAATCTGAAATTTCATTTATGTGTCGATACATATTTTCATTAAAATCAATAAATATTTATTTTTTCTTATATTTAACATATTTTTGAAATTCATACTTGATATATATATATATATATATATACATATATATATATATATATATATTATATAAAGTTAGTTTGTTATTATTTTAAAAAGTTTTACCATAGAAAAGTCCAAAACATTATATACATACACTTGTACAAACTAAATTAGAAAGGCCAACCAATTACTTAAATATAACTGGGTTAGATTTATTGATTTTAAAACTTAAACAATTTTGATGATTAGTTAATTAAATATAACTGGGTAATTCTCTCTTGATATATAAACCAAATCAAATACATATAGATGAAACCAATAAAATGTACATTGCTTTATCTGGGTAGAATTGTAAATTGATTTAAATGTGATTCTATAATAACGAGTTCTTTGGTGGCATGTCGTCATGTTCCACGGGCCACATGGATGTTCTTCTTTGTTTTTTATGGTTTCATAAACATGCCCCCATCACATCTGTTTATCTATTTTCTTATTTTTATTTTTATTAAATTTAATATTCTGGAAAAACAACAAAACATATATGAATTAATCTAAACATTTGCATATACATGTTTTAGCTTTGTAGTTTTCTGCTGGTTGTTTTAGACTAAAAAAAATGAATAAAAACTCTTTTTAACCAATTACTTAGGTCAAACAATCTTCACAAAATTTAATTTCACAGCTTGAAATGAAAAAAAAAAAGACTAAAAATATGGTGCAACCAACGGAAAGAAGAAAAAAAAAGACGTTCAAGGCACCGAAGTGAGAAAAAAAAAAGGAGAAGTTATAAATCAGAAAAAGAGATCTGGCGGAGAAGGAAATCAAAATCTCAAACGAACAAACTTGGCTCCTCCCTTTCCTTAATCTTCCTCCTTGGGATCGAAAACCCTAAAAAAAAAAAATTGCATCGATTTGTGAACAGGCTTTTCTCGAGATCTCATCAATATGGTACCATCATAACATCGGAATGGCATGTGTCAATGTGATTCAATTGTAATTTTTTTAAAGGAGAAAAAAAGAAAAAGGATTGGGTTTGAATGGCATCAGCTCAGGTTAAGCGGAGGCAAGAGGCTGGACGGCGTAAGGTAAATTTAGATCATCCATCCTCCTCTCGACAAAGCTCTGGTTTTTATTCTTCTTCTTCTGAATTAAATGTGTTAATCGATGATTGGAGGATTCAGCTTGAGGAGTTCCGGAAGCAAAAAGCAGAACGAGAGAAAAAGGCATCACAGAATAACACCGTCCCACAACCTCCCGTTGTTGTTGATAACACCCACCAAACCGTCGCAGATTCAGATGGTGGAGAAGTTGTTGCATCTATCTCTAATGGACCTCTCACCCAATCTCCTGAAACCTCCTCCTTCAAATTCAACCAAACCCAATCCAATTCCAATTCCAAATCCTCATCTTCATATAATTTATACGGTGGAGATGAGTCAGTGGCCACATCTAGTAGCTTAGAGTTGAGAGGTTCCTCTAATACCCCGCCTGAAGCTGACATCAATAGAGACAAGCAATCCAGTGGGGATTTCAATCGTGCTTCTTTTCCAAGGGAAAGTGATGCCTTTTCTGGGAGCACTATGGACGGTTTCATGCATGTCAATGGATTAACCTCATCAAGAAAAGGTATATGAGATTTTGCATATAAGCCCTTAAAGGGAACAACAACCTAACTCTTCTTTATGGTTCTTTCTGTTTCTAGACTACTCTCTACAACCTATGGCAGAGTCTACTCAGGGAAGTGGAGGAGGTAGCAGCAGCATTGTGCAGAAGCCAACTTTGTCTAACACTTATCTGTTTAATTCTCCATCTCGTCCTTCTCAATCTTCAGAGTACAGTGCAAGCTCTTACTCAGCTGCTAAAAATGAAGCAAGTCTGAAGAAAAATCGTCCATCTTTCCTTGATTCCCTTAATATTTCTAGAGCTCCAGAGACTCAGTATCAACCCCCTGAGATTCAGCGGGATTTGGTTACATCAAGTGGTTCCGGTGCTGGGTCCGGACCATCTCCACTCCAGTTTATATCAGGGGAGAGAGGCAGTAATGGACCGTCCTTGATGAGCGGAGCATCTGATTCTCCTTATCCATATGACAATTTCAGGAGTCCTTCGTTTCCTATTCCCAATGGAGTAATGCCAGGTTTCACTGACTACTCCATGCCAAAGCATAATGATGATTTTAGTACTCTGGAACAGGTACTTTTACTTATTTCTTGCGCCATCTTTTGTTCTGTATTTGTATTGTCGATATGCTACTTAATAGTTTGAAAGTTATGCTTGATTAGTTTTGAGACGAGAATGGGGGAAGAAAGGAGTTTCCTTTCTCATTTAGAAGAATTAAGTGGGAATTGATCTCATGATGCTAGCTTTCGTAGTTTCTCTTTTTACACCCTTTGACAAATGCGTATTCTGAGATATGGTTTCTTATTTCCGTTTGTAGCATATTGAGGATTTAACACAAGAAAAGTTTTCACTGCAAAGGGATCTTGATGCTTCACGTGCTCTGGCACAATCCTTAGCATCTGAAAATTCTTCGATGACAGACACTTATAACCAGCAGGTACTTGAAGACTTATGCCATTCTAGTTGGGTAGTGTCCAGCATACGTACAAAACAATCTTGACCATTTATAGTAGTTGGCTAATTATTTGCATATACTTATGCTTCATTGTTCGCCAGAATTTTCTGTCATCTCGTTTTGGGATCAATGGAGGATGCAAATACTAGAATCTTATTTCAGAATTTGGACAGATGTGAATGTGAAGCATGCTCTTAATCATTTTTAGACCATGTTGTGAAAAGAAATCGTTGCTACATTCACAAGTAGGGCAGAAATATTGTTAAAACCAAGAATTTGGAGAAGCTTTTTCAGGATGTCTACATAATTGGCATTTACTGGGCTTATCTACTGTTGAGAGTGAACAGTGTCTTATTTTGTTTACTATAACACATGTGTCCACTGACCTTTGTTCTCGCGTCTGTCTTATCCAGCGAAGTATTGTCAACCAATTAAAAGATGATACGGAGAAGCTACAACAACAGATTCAAGCACAAATGGTTAGTATTACTCAACAAATCCAGTTGTATATGCCCTAGCAATATAGTAAAGCATGATATTGCATTTTGCTCCATTCATCCGCTCGAGATATTATCTAAGATTAAGCAAGATGTTTACATGTAGGCATTCCAGTTATCAGATTGCTTGATAGTTAAGTGTGTGACTCAAAATTTGAGTTTTCTGAGTATGATACTGTAAATCTGGATGAGTATCTGTATGCCATGTTCGTTCTTTGGCTGGAGCTATTGTCTAGATTCTCCTAAAAACTGTTACTTGATTTAACTCTTTTTTCCGTTCAGGGGGAACTTGAATCTGTCAGGAATGAGTATGCAAATGCGCAGCTACAATATAATGCTGCTGATGAGCGTTCCCAGATACTGGCTTCTGAAGTCATCAGTTTGGAAGATAAGGTAATAAGCTTTTGGTTGAGAAAGTCGGGCTGATATTTTTAATTTAGTTTTTGAATTTTTGAGTTGTAAATGTCTGTTTCCTCTACCTTAAGATGCGTATTTTCGTCGATTTAGCGATTAACATTATCTTGGAACCGATAGGCACTCAGACTCAGATCTAATGAGTTAAAGCTGGAGAGGGAACTTGAGAGTGCACAAGCAGAAATGTCATCTTACAAGTATGCGCATTACTGAAATGTCATCTTCACCTTTACTTGATGTTTGGTCCAAAACCTACCCCTAGGGATTCGATCTGTAACTTCTGGGATGATATAACTCTAATCTTAAATCAACTTTTATAGGAAAAAGTTACAGAGCCTAGAGAAAGATCGCCAAGACTTGCAATCTACTATTAAAGCTCTTCAGGAAGGTATGCACACTGAGATCTGTTCTTCGGGAAAGTAATGTGGTGCTACATAGATGTATCTATCTTATATTCTTCATCTTCCTTTTCAGAGAAGAAGGTCCTACAGAATATGGTGCAGAAAGCTTCCTCTGGTGGAAAATCCACTCCTCTCGACAAAAGCTCTACTAGCAGGAAAAACGCATCAACCTCTACAGAAGGCCTCGGTAATGGTCCTTGTATAAAATCACAGTAGTATGTGCGTGCTAGTATAGAAATTTGAAGCATATTTTTGATCTCTAAACGAATATATTTGCATCTTCGGCATCATGTAAAAAGAAACTTCATTTCATTCTTCAACTTGTAAATCATGCCTATCGAAGACTCTAGTCGATGGACTATGTGGTATTTTTACTAAACCTGAATACTAGTATGAAATTTAATATATCATCATCCTGTGTCCTCTTTGTTTTCTTGGTGCAGCAATCTCAGATACTATGCCAGGGAGCTCCATTCAGGAAACAGATTCTACAGATCTACTCGGAAGTGATTCATCTAGTACAGCTATCATTCATGAAATTGGACAATTAACACTCGAAGGCTTTCCATTGAGCGTCCCAGCTGATCAGATGAGACTGATTGAGAACATTAATACGCTGATTGCTGAGGTAGTAGTTATGTATTATTTATGTGATTTTTTTTTTCTGGTTCTCTTTATAGCCGTGAGAATCAGATACTTGACAATTCTCAAGGTGCTATCATTTCTCAATATGGATGATAACGTGACAGTTATTTCGCTTCTTTGGTTGCAGTTGGCAATTGAAAAAGAGGAACTAGTGCAAGCATTGTCAACTGAATTATCTCAAACTGCACGGGTAAAGGTAAATTCCGAGTCCGACCATGATTTCTGTATGGTTCTGTGAGCTTATATCTTACTCACCATAGCCTTAACGTATAATCTGGTCTTCTCTGAATGATTTATTAAGTAGCGTTTTCATGTCTATGTTTCTTTGGTATAATGTGTGTGCTCGTGTATTTCTGAATTCTTCATTATTTATGTCATGTTACTCTACCATAGGAGCTGAACAAAGAGTTATCCAGAAAACTTGAAGTGCAGACTCAAAGGTTAGAGCTACTAACAGCACAGAATATGGCGATAGACAATATTTCACCTGCAAAGCAGCTGGATTCTCATGTTGTTCAAGAGAGACCACCAATTGCAGATGAGGGCGATGAGGTACGTTCTCTCTCTTATCTCCTCTGATCAGAGTTCCAAACTTGAGTCTGAGAAAAAAAAGACACAAGATGTTAATCATTTCTCTCCATTCAGGTGGTAGAAAGAGTTCTAGGATGGATCATGAAGATGTTCCCAGGAGGGCCATCGAAAAGAAGGACAAGCAAGCTTCTCTAATGCACGCCTTGCTCAGCTCTTCTCTACATCATGGCACAGTCATGCACCTCTCTTGCTTCTCTTATTGTTTTGGAAGAATTTGTTTAGCTTTTGATCCCAAAAATTGGGTTTCATCTGGCTCGAGGAAAATCAAGAAGACAGCATATAGTGAGTGTGCTATTTGAAAAGAGTTCCAAAGCAGCTTGAACAGAGAGAGGTTTTTATGAGTGCGGTTTTTTGTTGTTTATTTACTTGAATTTTTGTAATTGTTGATTATAGTGCAATATACTAATTACCATAGTAATCCAGTGTAATTTTGGTTGGACATCATATTTCCACTGCGTTCGTTTTCGTTTATGACTCAGATAAAAATTAATTTTAGTGTTACTTTGATCTTACAAATAAACTTAATTATCTTAACATTACTAGAGCATGTCAAATGAAGGTTTTTCATTGGAATTCTTAAAAATAAAAAGATATTAAAATAATAGGGAAAGAGGGGAGAAGGTTAGATAAATTCTCAAATAGAACCTCCAAAAAATTCTCCAAATACTCTTTCTGGATGTGTAGTATTGTGAACCATTAAGTTTTAGAAAGAAAATAAAATCAGCTATAAGATTGTATTATAATAAAATACTATCATTATTATGTTTAGATACTGACTTTAGATACCAACTAATGGAAAACTGATATATAATAGAAAACTATGGAACCTACCTTATTTACCATCGAAATACTGTATATGGTAAATAAAAAAAATCAAATTCAACATTTTGTAATATGTTAATTCTTTGTGTTTAATGTCTACATCACAATAAATTATATCAAATATTTTCAATATGTAATCCTAATTACATGAATAATTGAGTACATATTTCTATGAATATAATAATATTTCTACAATTGTAGAATTATTTGATATAATATTTACCAAATATTTAAAATAAATTTAATTTAATATTATGTTCTTAGTAATAATATTTTCCAAATAAAAAAAAAACAAAATCAACACCGAATTAATATTTATAAATATCTGAACAGTTCCTATATACTAGGAACAGAAAACTAAAATCAAATATTCTAAAACTACTACCTATAAACTCAACTACCCAAAAACGAATTATCCAACTGTTTTTTATCCAAATATTTTAAATTACTATAATTTTATGTTTGAATGGAATCATCCGAATATTTTTTATCCAAAGATAATTTCTGAATTATCCATTATATTATCCAAAAATTCAAAATATCATTTTTACCCCAATTACTCGAAATTTTAACGGGTTCTTAATATTGTTATTCGAACCAAATCAAAAACCAAATTAACCAAACCAAATTCAAATTCATAAATAACCGAATGGTTTTTATATTTCTTAATCAAAAAATGAAAACCAAACCGTAATCAAACTGAAAACAAAAAAAAAACAAAAAAAATATCACTGAACAAATAAACAAGTTAATATGTCAATAAAAAAATTGTTTCGCGATTCTAAACGCATGTAAGAATCTAATCTCACTTTAAAGATGAAAAGACACAAGAGAGATTATTTTTAGTAAGTGCACAACCAAATTTTAATATTTTTTTAATTTGTGTAAAAAATGTAAAAGATAATACTCTTTATGATTTTATATTTTGTATATATATATTTTTGATCAAATATATTAATAAGATCTTATTCCAAAAGAATACATGATTTTTTTTTTCAAATGTGATTTGATTCTACTGCTACTCTAACATGCCGCTTTTTGCTTCTTCTTTTTCTTTTGAGTTATGAGTCGCAAGTAGGCTTGATTTAGATTATTACCATACCCTCCTAATCGAAGAAATCAAAGAAGCCGTATACGAAAATGGATCTTCCAGAAACAGCATTGGTCAACGTCTTGTGCCGATTTCCACTGAAGATCATCGCGATGTTCAGAACAGTGAGCAAAGAATGGAGATCCCTCATCGACTCCGACTTCTTCAGAGACCACTACATCTCCTTCAACTCATCTTCCTCCCTCTCCTGGTCAATCATCCAAACCAACCCCCACAAACTCTCACTCGAGATCGTTGGCCACCACGGATGCAACACGTGGGGTCTCGATCGTTCTCCTGGCTCTTTCTTGCGTTTCTTCGCCAAGACCACAATCAGAAAGCTCTTGGTTTTGTCTTGTACGGACGGTCTGGTCTCGATCTGCGCAGAAGCTAGCGATGGATCTCCTTCGTATTACATTGGAAACCCTCTGTTGCAAGATTGGTTTCAACTCCCTCTCCCTCCCTTTCTCTCCTCGCGGGATCTTCGTAGCTTGCGCAAGAACGAGCGTTTCAGTGACACTGGTTTGGTTACGGAGATGCAGGGCGGGGTTGTCGTGAGTTACAAGGTAGTATGGATGTTTACATACGATACATCTTCTGATAAACTCGAGTTTATGATTTACTCATCTGAAACGGGGACGTGGAGGAAACGACACGTGTCTTGTCCACATTCCACTGTCTGGGAAAGACAAGACAAGTCCATTGCGTTGAATGGGATTCTTCACTGGCTTTCTGAGGATACTCCTAGTTTCGACGCAAGTTCTTGTAGGAAGTACAAGAACAGAGGAGATGGAAATGAGCCTTCGAAGAGATAAGAAGGAGTTGGGTCAAAGCCCAATTAAGACAAGTCAAGGCCCAGTCGCAGATATAAGAAACGCGCCAAAGGATGAAGTTTCAATATCAAGTTGCAGAAGTACGGAGAAGAAGAAGACAGAGCCAGCTGGTCTTGTGGTCCTTCACAACCAGTTCTTACCGTTATCAGTGTAGATCAAAGGGATGTAGGGGAGCCACGTGTTGGCAGATTACATTGAGTTCATTAGGGTTTTAGAGTTACCCTCTTGCTTTATAATCTGTAAAAGGTGAAGTCTTTGTGAGTTGTCTTTGATGAAATAAGAAAAGTACTCTCTTTTACATTGTTTCACATGGTATCAGAGCACTGAGTAACCTTAACAGGCGCTATAATGGCGGATGCTCAAGCTCAACCCCAAGCTCAACGTCCTTACCCGTTCCCCACTAGTCTACATGTCACAAGTTGTGTTACTATCAAGCTCAGTGAGACTAACTATCTCCTATGGAAGACCCAGTTAGAGGCTCTTCTCAGCAGCCAGAAACTGCACGGTTTTGTCACCGGTCAAGTCCCTGCTCCTGCAGCCACAGTCACGGTTGTTGTTGATGAGGTTCCTGTCGAGAACCCTAATCCAGATCTAGAAGCCTGGAAGTGTACGGATCAACTTGTCAAGTCTTGGTTGTTTGGAACCCTTACTGAAGAGGTTCTTGGTTGTGTCTACGGTTTGGAAACATCTAGAGATGTGTGGCTTGCTCTGGCTGACAACTTCAACAAGAGCTCCATAGCCAGAGAGTTTGATCTCAGGAGACGCCTTCAGCTGCTCAACACTCGTGGAAAGGAGTTCCCTGAGTACATCAGAGAGTTCAGAGGTCTCTGCGACCAACTCAGCTCGATTGGTAAGCCAGTAGAGGACTCTATGAAGATCTTTACTTTCCTTAATGGCTTATCTCGAGACTACGACCCCATATCTACTGTAATCCAGAGCTCCATGTCTCGTTATCCACCTCCCACCTTCAACGACGTTGTCTCAGAGGTCACTGGATATCATACTCGACTCAAGTCCTATGAAACTCCAGCTGACGTTACTCCCTTCACAGCCTTTCAGACACAACGTTCTGGAAATAACAACTCTAGTCAGCGTGGGAGAGGTGGCTACCCTGGACGTTATGGTAACAGAGGCAGAGGAGGTTACTCAACTAGAGGCCGTGGATTCTCTCAGCAAGTGAACTCGTCTGGTTGGAATCAGTCTCAGTCCGGTGATAACAATCGTCCTGTTTGCCAAATTTGTGGTCGTATAGGGCACTCTGCTCTGAAGTGTTGGAACCGTTTTGACAATGCCTATCAGAGTGATGATATTCCAAAGGCTTTAGCTGCTTTCCATGTTGCTGATCCCAGTGGTAGAGAGTGGCATCCAGACTCAGGCGCCACTGCACATATCACTGCAAACGCTTCCGACCTACAAGCTACTGCTCCTTATCATGGTCCTGAGACAGTTCTGGTTGGCAATGGGAACCAGCTCCCCATCACTCATGTCGGCTCTACGGTCATTAACACTCCTCAAGGTAGTATTCCTCTCCTTGATGTATTGGTGTGCCCTGATATTCAAAAGTCATTGCTTTCAATTTCCAAGCTTTGTGATGACTGTGAGGGGTAAAACTCACACCTAGATTTTAGATCAGGTTTTATGTTTAAGAAAGGTTAGGGAAAGATTATCGCGGGCTGAATCCCGTAAGAACTTGATGAATGAACTTCGTTTTGTATTGATATAATAGAAATGAGATGGTTACAAAAGATGATCTTCGATGAATACAAAGATCACAGAAGAGTTACAAATAATGTTGTTTGAATGAAATGTAGAGTAAAATATGAGCAGGCTCGGATCCTCCCCTTGGTCTTCGACCTTCTCTTTTTATAGCCTTGGACTCCTTTAGGTTATCTGCAACTGATCTCCGAGATCTTCTCCGCTTGAGGTGGAATCTGCAACAGCATCCGTTTGACCGGGTCCTGCGCTTCTTCTGGTTATGACATGAGCTTCCTCTTTGTCGTGACCTCCTTATCGATCACCTTAGCTCTCAGCCTTCGGTTTCAACTTAGCTCTTCTTAAGTACCGAATTTGTGATGGGCCAACCGCGGCCTGTTTCCATCCTTCACCGTTCGGCAATCAGCTACCGGGCCATATTTGGGCCCAACAGTTGCCCCCAGCTCTCGAGATGAAGCTTCGTTATCCTCGGGAGCTAAACCTAGCCGCCCAAGCTAGATTCTCTTGTTGAGATCATGATTACCAGCTATCTCAACCACATTTATTTTCATCTGATCGAACGGCTGTGAATTTTCTTTGATTATATCGACGGTTTGGATTAAAAATTTGAAATACAGTTTCCGATTTTCGAGACGTGATGGGATATAAAGCTGCGAGTAATAACTCCACATCTCTCCACTTTCTCCACGCCTCCGACGGTTTCCAAGGTAACTTCTCCTTCTTTCTCTATTTTACAGCACGTTTTTTTTTTTTTTTTTTCTTTTTTTTTATATCTCTTCCGAATTCGATTTTCATTCCTAAGCTTCTTTAGAGATTTCACTCTTGTTCATCTCTACCCAATCTTCCTTCTTTCGCTTCTCCTCCCTTTTCCTTTTACTTACGATGAGTAAGAAAGATAGCTCCGGCGCAATTCAAATCTCCACTTCCGGTGCTCGTCTTATGAAAGTCAAACAAGAAACCGGAGAAAAGACGAATGACGCCGGGAAGAAGAAAGTCAAAGATTCGATTGGGGCGAGGGTCAAAAGGATGAAGAAGAAAGGTGGCAAGAGCGCTTCCTCTGGACCTCACTCTCCATCGCTCCTAAAGAGCCAAGACGTTACCAACCTTATCGTTCAAGCCCACGGAAAGAATGACCTAGCTAGGGCTTGTAACGACGACGAAACCCCCGAAACTGTCCCGGAGGGTTGGTTCTGCGTTCACGAGAAGTACATCGCCAAATGTCACCTTCGGTTTCCCCTTCCCACCCTCTTGCTTGATCTCCTAGACCACTATCAGCTGGCTCTTCCTCAACTTTGTCCCTCGGTTATCCGAGTGATAAACGGATTTATCACTAGAGCCAAAGAGGAAGGAGTCATTGTTGGTTTGACCGAGCTGATGAGTCTCTTTTCAATAAAGGAGAGTACATCCAAGGATGGTGGAAGCGGTACCTACTACCTCCCCTGTCGTCCAGGGCTAGGCATATTCAAGTTCTCGGCCAGTGACGACGACTGGCGCAAGAAATACTTTTATGTGAAGATTGATTCTTCGACGGTTCCGGTTGGTCGCAACCTTAGGAACTCGTGGTCTGATATTTCCGGTTAGGATTTTAGGGATATATTCGCATATTTATCTGTGTTTGTCATGTTGCGCTGATTATCTTTTGATTCTTTTGGCAGAGGTCAAAGATCCTGTTAAGTTGTCTAGTAAACTCACCAGAGCTCTCTTCAGAAAGCTTCAGCATAGCCCTAACACTTGGGTGGCCTATACTACTTCGAGAGTCGGATCAGCTAGGTTCCCTGATCGATACCAAGCGTCTTTCCCTGACTCAGTGACGGTTGCTGGTTTAGAAGGTAACCTCTACTCATGGTTCATGATTTTTACTATCCGAATTTAGCGCATGTGATTAATGAATCTTTTTCATGTTTTAGTTTCTGAGGGTGACTCAGTTTTCGAAGTTTCTTCTGGAGCAAGTACTTCCTCTAAGACTCAATCACAGAAGATGCCACTTCAGCCTTCCTTCCGTTCCAGGGGTAGATCGACCAAGGCTGCCAGCTCCTCCAGGGGGAGTGACAAGAACCAGGGAGGATCCTTCCTTGACTCTGTGAAGGAGGCTCTCGATGAAGGAGGCTCTGCTCCTGCTAAAGGTGTTGGCTCTCCGGTTCAGGAAGTTGGCCTTCCTTCTGAGGTTCCGATGGCTGAAGCTGATCCTCAAGTAGCGAGGGATCCTCCGGAGTTTGAGCCCCCGAGGAGCAAGAGGTCCCGAACTGACCAGGTTGACAGACCTTCGAGGTCTTCCTCCTCCTCTTCTAGAGGAGGAACCGTTGGCTGGAACTTTGTCCACTCGAAGCCTGGATCGGTTTTGGACGATCCGTGGGGTTTGGCCACTCTGATGAGGCATATGAAGAGTCCTGGATGTTCTCTCCCTTCGATCTCCAACCTTACGCACAAGGATGAGTACGTTGACATTGCTCATCACATGGGTCAGGTATGAAGTTGATTTCATTCATTTTTTTTAAAGATTTTTTTATTAAACCGTTTTTGGTTTTCCGTAGCTGGCTGGAGCTATCAACAGGGCTCAGTTCAGATTTGAGGATGCTGTTCACAATGCCCCCAGTACCGAGGAATTAGCCCAGGTCACTGAGTTGGTCAAGGCGACCAAGGCTGAGCTCAACCAGACTCGGGCTGTGATCTTGGATCTCCAAGCTGAGGTGAAGAGACTTGGCTCCAAGTGTGATGCTCAGCAAGGGACGATCGAGAGCCAATTGATTGATCTTCAGGTCAAGAATAGGAAGATTGGAGAGTTGGATGCGGCTCGGAAGATAGCCGAGTATCAGGTCAAAGAGCTAATCGCTACATCTCAGAGCAGCCAAAAGAACAAGGAGGCTGAGGTCAGACTAGCCGTCCGGAGAGGGAAGAAGGAAGTAGCTGAAGCTTACAACAAAATTCTGGTTGTTGTCAAGGAGAAGTTCTCCAAGAAAAAGGACGAAGTCGACCTCCTGGTTCACGCTCAAGAGATCCAAGCCAACACCGAGCTCCTGAAGGATATGCTGGATGGCGAGATTAAGAGCACTCAAGATGAGTATGATCGCTTGGTGGCCATAATGCCGGAAGCTGTTGCGGCATACGAGAAGGCTCAGGTCTCGGACTTCTCGATCGGCAAGCTTCCTCTTCCCCAGCTCTCCGAGAGCTCAGGTACTTTTGAGATTAATATGTTTAATCTCTCCCTTTCTGGAGAGTTTGGTTCTAACTTGGGATTGGTGGGTTCTTACTCAGCCCCGATCGAAACCACCTCTGGAGGTAGTGACAAGGAGATGGAGGAGGAGGTTCCTGAGGAGGAAGATCCGGCTGGTAAGGGAGCTGAGAAGGACTCGGATGACAAGGAAGTTTAAGAGCTGAAGCTCTTTCGTGTTTTCTAGGATTTCTGCCCGATGGGCTTTGTTTTCATTTGTTTCTCGAACTTATAGCCTGAGGAGGCTTTTAAACCTTTATCTGTTGCATTTTGAATCTTTGGTTAGCCTGGGGAGGCTTTTAAACCTTTGTTTTAATTTCAAACTTGGTTTTCTATTCGTTCTGAGTTTTTAACTTTAGTCGTGAAATACGACAACTTGATCATAATCGAATCTTATGATAAGTCTGGAAGACTTCAGTCGTTTTTAGTTCCTTAAGAATTCTTAGAGTATCGGGATTAGCTTAGAGTTTTTAGGAACCTAAGTTCGATCTAGACATCTTAGGTGGGGGTTCTTGGGAACCTGAACTTGTTCGTGGGATTTTTAAGACCCGTCGAGACTTGCTTAGGATTTTAAGACCTTTGTGATCTGATGAGGATTTTAAGACCTCGAAGATTTGATAAGGATTTTAAGACCTCGAAGATTTGATAAGGATTTTAAGACCTCGAAGATTTGGTAAGGATTTTAAGACCTTGGGGATTTGGTAAGGATTTTAAGACCTTAGGTCCAGGTTCGTCGATACCTGATACTGTCTGAAGGATTTTAAGACCTTAGGTTCAGGTTCGTCGAGACCTGATATTGTTTTGAAGGATTTTAAGACCTTTAGGATTGTTAAGGATTTTAAGACCTTAGGTTCAGGTTTGTCGAGACCTGTTTTGTTAGAGAATTGAGATATGGAAAATGATTTCTTTATTGATAATTGGATACATGGTATCATAGTAATCATACAATTGCTGTATTATAATGATCATGCATTTGCTGCGTGGGCTATGTGATTTTAATCAGACATATGCCCCCTTTGATTGTAGTGAACGAAGTGTTGAAATGAGGTTGGGGCTGCACTCATGACGGAGTTGCCTACGTACCCAGTCAAGGGATCAAGCCTAACGTAGTTCAGGAGTTTTAGGTACCTAATGATAATATCTCTTAAGATTCGTGGCATTCCACGATCTGATTTCAGGTACCCCGGTTCGCACCTTTCGGATCTTGTAAACGCCAGGTCGTACTACATGGATGATCTCATAGGGACCTTCCCAGTTAGTTCCTAACTTCCCAGCATTTGGTTCTTTGGTTCCTTCGAAAACTTTCCTAAGTACTAGGTCACCTACAGCGAACTGCCGGAGCCTGACTTTGGAATTGTACTGTCGTGCCATTGCTTGCTGATAATTCTGAATGCGAATCAAAGCTCGGTCTCGTCTTTCCTCGATTAGATCGAGGTTGTCGGTTAGGAGCTGATCATTAGCTGCGGGATTGGACGTGCAGAGTTCCCGGCGGAGGCTACCAGCAATGGTTTCAGCTGGGACGACAGCTTCCATCCCATATGCTAAGGAGAAAGGAGTTTCTTCTGTAGCTTTTCGTGGGGTGGTTCGACATGCCCAAAGTACTTCAAGTAACTTTTCTGACCAGAATTCCTTCTGGGTTCCGAGGCGTTTCTTGAGGTTTGCCAATACTGATTTATTAGCAGCCTCCGCCTGTCCGTTACCTTGAGGTCGGCGAGGTGACGAGAAGGTCAGGCGGATATTCCACTTGTCACAAAATATTTTGAAATCGTGGGATATGAATTGTCCTCCATTGTCGGTTACGATTTCGTATGGGACGCCGTGTCTACACACGATATCTTTCCATACGAAATGCTCGACCTCGACCCTGGTTACTTGCTGGAAAGCTTCAGCCTCTATCCATTTTGTGAAGTAGTCCGTTAAGACTAGTAGGTAGCGTAGCTTCTTCTTTCCACTTCCTGATGGTACTAGTGGTCCCACGATATCCATGGACCACCTCATAAACGGATAAGGGGCAGATATGTTAGACAGCTTTTCCGCAGGTTGGTGTATAATCGGTGCATGCCTCTGGCATTTGTCGCATGAAGAGGAGTAGGCCTCGCAATCTGCAATAATGGTAGGCCAGAAATATCCTTGCCTTTTGATTCTGATGGCTAGAGCTCTTCCTCCAGAGTGGTTCCCGCAGGAACCGTCGTGCATTTCCTTCATGAGTCTCATAGCAACGAGGCCATGGACGCATTTTAGGTAAGGTCCGGAAATGCTTCGTTTGAGGAGAACAGATTCGGTAACGCAATATCTTGCGCTTAATGCTTTGAGCTTTCGGGCCTCCCATTTGTTGGGTGGAGTCTTTCCCTCCAGGATGTATTGCGTGATTGGAATTCTCCAATCCTCTCTTCCTACCACTTTGTTATGGAGAGACGAGGGAGGTTCCTGTTCGGGACCTGGTGTCGTGGTGCCCCCGGAGGTATTGGTAGGATTGGGCTCCAGAGGGTCCGAATTCCGAGGAATACCTCCAGATGAATTTTTGAGAGCTGTACGGCTTCTGGTCTGAATTCTACAGATGATTGGGTCTGAGTTGGTGCCCCCGGGGGTATTCTCGAGATCAGGCTCCAAGGAGTCTGAATTTCGAGGAATATCTTCCGTGATTTGGATCGTGTTCCCGGAGGTATGCTTTTTTGCACTGCATATTCTGGTTTTTGGGAACCAAAATGTTGTGAGAACCTGGGTAGCTACCGTTTCAGGGCAGGTACCTTCGAGTTGTGCCGCTACTTTGCTTTCTTTCTCAGCTTTAGTAGCTATGTCGATGCTTGGTTTCTCGATTCCTTCTACGGGTATGATTCGTTTTACGAGAGGGTCTGACGTGGAAGCTAAAGCTGCCAACGCATCAGCTGAGGAGTTCTCTCCTCGTGGGATTCTCGTTAGCTCGAATTTGTCGAACTGCCTAGTGAGGTTCTGAACGACTTCGAGATATGCCCCCATTCTTTCGTCCCTCGTTTCATATTCTCCGTGAAATTGGCTAGCTACTAGCTGTGAATCACTATAAGCGTTTAGCTCTCTGATTCCGAGGCTCAGGGCGAGCTTCAACCCTGCGATTAGTGCTTCGTATTCAGCTTCGTTGTTTGAGGCGCTGAATCCGAGCCTATATGACTGTTCAATGGTTTCTCCTGCTGAAGAAGTTAGCCTTAGACCGATGCCGGAGCCCTGTTTTGACGAGGCTCCGTCGACATATAGGCTCCACTTCGGAGATTCCATTTCGGAGTCTAACTGCTCGGATGCTAGCTCAATGATAAAGTCGGCAAGGACCTGAGCTTTTGCTGCTGCTCGAGGTCTGTACTCAATATCGTATTCACTGAGCTCTATGGCCCATTTAGCCAATCGCCCTGACTGGCTGGGGCTGTGCAAGATCATTCGTAATGGTTGTGAGGTCATTACGACGATCGAGTGCGATTGGAAGTAAGGTCGCAATTTTCTGGCAGCTGTTACGACTGCTAGAGCTAGTTTTTCCATCGCAGGGTACCTGGTTTCGGCATCTATCAAACTTTTACTGGTGTAATAGACAGGTCTTTGTTCGTTTTGTTCCTCTCGTACTAGAACGCCGCTGACTGCAGCAGTTGATACAGCGAGATACAGGTACAATGGCTCTCCTACTACTGGTTTAGATAGGATCGGAGGTTCGGAGAGGTAAGCTTTCAATTGCTTGAAGGCTTCCTCACATTTCTCATCCCATAAGAACTTCTTATTATTTCTTAGAAGCTTATAAAATGGGAGACATTTATCGGTGGATTTGGATATGAATCGATTCAATGCCGCGATTCGTCCAGTCAATCTCTGTACCTCCCTGGTTGTCTTAGGTGACGGCATTTCCAGGAAGGTCGCTATCTGCTGCGGGTTGGCTTCAATGCCTCTTTCTGTTACGAGATAGCCTAGGAACTCGCCTGAGGGTACCCCGAAAGTGCATTTAGTGGGATTGAGCTTCATATCGTACTTATTCAGGATATCGAAGCATTCCCTTAAGTGGGAGATATGATCTTCCCCAGCTGAGGATTTGACTAGCATGTCGTCGATATAGACCTCCATGGTTTTTCCAAGTTGTCCAGCAAACATCTTATTTACTAGCCTCTGATAGGTGGCTCCTGCGTTTTTTAATCCGAAAGGCATAACCTTATAACAATAGGTTCCTCGTTCGGTTATGAACGCAGTTTTCTCCTGATCCTCAGGATCCATCATGATTTGGTTATATCCTGAGAAGGCATCCATGAAGGATAGGAGTCGATGGCCAGCTGTCGCTTCAACCAGGCGGTCGATGTGAGGTAACGGGAAGCTGTCTTTAGGACAAGCTTTGTTTAGGTCGGTGAAATCTACGCAGATTCTCCATTTCCCGTTCTTCTTTTTTACGACTACTGGATTAGCTAGCCAGTCTGGGTAATGTACCTCCCGAATGGATCCAGCTTTCGTAAGTCGGTCGACTTCGTCGTTAACGGCTTGAGCCTTTTCGAGACCTAGCTTACGACGCTTCTGCTTGATCGGTTTGAAAGTAGGGTCAACCTTTAGTTTATGGGTAGTGACGTTCGGATCTATTCCTTTCATGTCATTGGTGGACCATGCAAAGGTTTTGACATTGCTTTTCAAGAAATCGATGAGCTCCTTTTTTGTCTCAAGAGGTAGCTCGGATCCGATGCTCACCTGTTTTTCAGGATCTGAGTCGTCGATGCAAACTTTTTCGGTTAGGTTCCTGGGGGGACCTCGAGTATTTTGTTGCATTTCGCGACCCTCCTGGGTCTGTAATTGCTATTGGGGGGACTTTTTGAGGATTTCGAATCCTCCCAAATAGCAGATCCTGGATATCTTCTGGCTACCATGTATGGTGGCTATTCCTTCGGGTGTTGGAAATTTTACGCATTGATGGTACGTTGAGGCTACTGCCTTCATTTTATGGATCCAAGGTCTTCCCAAAATCGCGTGGAACGGGGATGGTCTATCGATGACTACTAAGTTCGTCATTTTCATTATTCCGCCAGCTATGACTGGGAGCTTGATAGTTCCCAATGAGGTAGCTGTTTCTCCGGAGAAACCTACGAGATTAGCTTTTTGGCCAATAATTTCGTAGTCGTCTATTTCCATCCCTTTTAGGGTATTATAGAAAATGAGGTCGACAGAGCTTCCAGTGTCTATCATGAGTTTAGGAACCTCATATCCTGCGATGTTCAAGGTGACGATCAGCGCATCATCGTGAGGTCTGTCAAGACTTGAGGTCTCGCTCTCCCAGAAAGAAATCTTAGTGTTGGATTCAGGGTTAGGAGGCTTAGGTCCAGTATTGGATACAGCCTTCCGCACGTGACTCCTAATGGAATTGACGGAGTCTTGACATATGTCTGATCCTCCAAGGATACAGTCCACCCGCGAGTCGGGGCTCGATTGAGGGGACGGTTTGCTCAAGAGAGCTTCGACTTGTAAACTTTTTCCTTGGGGGAATTTCCCGAGAATCATTTCGACTCTTTTCTTGGGAGCTGGAGGTGGTGAATCGGTCTCCTTCTCAGGTGACCTCTCACGTTTAGGGGAGGTGTCTCTGGGACCTCTTTTCTGATAGGGTGGTGGCTTTTTAAGGTCCACGCCCTTTATTTCTCCAGCTGCGAATTTAGCTGCCAGCTGACGTTGGAGGTCCCAACACTCTTCGGTTGAGTGCCCTTCACGATCGTGATAAGAGCAACGTTTGCCTTTATCGAAGCCTTTTGACCAGGGAGTTTTGTTCGCTGCTGCGACAGGTTTCTCTTCCTTATCCTCCTCGATCGCGTAGGAATGTTCTCCCTGAGTCTGACTATTTCGAGGGTTGCCCCTCTTATGAGGTCCCCTAGTCTCAGAGGAGTCGCCTTTCGGATGATTCTGAGATTTCTTGTGGAGCTTATCCAGTGCAGCCGTCTCCTCCTCCAAGGTAATATATTTGGTGGCTCTATGAAGAGCGTCATCGATGGTTGGAGGAGCATTGAGTGTTAGTTCCGACCAGAATTTCGATTTATAGATGAGACCTCTCCTAAGGGCCTCGATGGCGATTTGGTCGTTAGGATTCGAGAGCTTGGTTCTTATCGCTCTGAATTTCTCAATGTAGACTCGTAGTGAGTCTCCCATTCCTTGACTGACCTTCCAAAGGTCGGCCTCGGAGGCTTGCTTCCGGATATGGGTTGAATATTGCTTCATAAAGGCGTTGGTTAATTGATCAAAATTGTCTATTGAGGCTGGCTCAAGACCGGAGAACCACTCGAGAGCTGTCCCAACCAAGTTTTCGGCGAATGTCCTACAGTAACCTGCTTCACATTCTTCTTGTGTGAAATGGGCTTTAACAATTGCCAATCGGAAAGCTCTTAGATAGGCTTTCGGGTCGGAGGTCCCGTCATACTCAGGAATTCGTATTTTCCGGGTATCTCTTATGTGATAGCTGGCAATTCTGTCTGTGAATGGAGTTCCACGGGTTTCCTCGAGTAAGCTATCGATTTCGGGAGCTGAACTCGTAGCTTTATGGACTTGAGCTCCCAATTTCTGGAGGGCTGCGTGAGTTCGCTCCATATACCTACGGATAGCTTCAGGTCCTTCAAATGGAAGGACGTTTGGGTCGTTCGCAGGCATCCGACGGGTAGGTTCCTGACGTGGTCGAGTTGGCTCACTCTCCCATACGGTTGATGGGCTAAATCGCTCGGCATTTCTTGGGTTATCGGAATCTATCCTTTGATAACCATCCCCATTCGGGATCGAGTTTCTAGTCTGGTAAACCGAAGCTGACGTTCTGCCCCCAGATGGGAGGGATATTCCTGCTCCGGACCTAAGATCAGGCGGCGGAGGAGGTAAGCGAGTACCCCTGTCAGCGACCTGACTGGGTGTGGAGCTAGTTGTCGCCATGTTACTTCCCATAACACTGGTGTTAGGTGGATTGAACACGGGTGCTGTCCCAGTATGAGGTGTCTGGAAAGCAGATTCGTGTCCTTCCGGGGTAGTGCTATCCGGGGAAAAGTTTAAACGTGCTCGGGGGAATGAGGGATCGGTTAATCGATCATGAAAAATGACCCCCGGAGCTTGACGTTGTGGTGGTTGGGTTGTTGCGTTTAGAGATCTGGTTATCTCTTCAAATCGTTGTTGACGTATAGTCAACTGATGTATCGTGCGCTCACTTTCCTGAGCTTTGTCCACTAATTGTATCATCATTTGGCGGATCTCAGAGAGCTGAGCCTCCGTTTGATTCGGAATGGCTTGCTGCTGAGGATTCTCCGATGATCTCGGGTTAATAACTCTGGTTGTAGTTTGGCTCGTTCGAGCATCAACCGGAAGCTGTTGGTGGTTGCCACGTTGAGGCTCTGTGATTACGAGGCTAGAGCCTCCGTCGTTCGGTGAGCCATCGCTCTGGATCGGGGGATTAAGGTCAGACGGGGTTGTTGTCTGATCGGTAGGATTCATCCTCAAGTTAGAGTAAGGGATTCGATTGTTTCTTCCCCACAGACGGCGCCAATTGTGAGGGGTAAAACTCACACCTAGATTTTAGATCAGGTTTTATGTTTAAGAAAGGTTAGGGAAAGATTATCGCGGGCTGAATCCCGTAAGAACTTGATGAATGAACTTCGTTTTGTATTGATATAATAGAAATGAGATGGTTACAAAAGATGATCTTCGATGAATACAAAGATCACAGAAGAGTTACAAATAATGTTGTTTGAATGAAATGTAGAGTAAAATATGAGCAGGCTCGGATCCTCCCCTTGGTCTTCGACCTTCTCTTTTTATAGCCTTGGACTCCTTTAGGTTATCTGCAACTGATCTCCGAGATCTTCTCCGCTTGAGGTGGAATCTGCAACAGCATCCGTTTGACCGGGTCCTGCGCTTCTTCTGGTTATGACATGAGCTTCCTCTTTGTCGTGACCTCCTTATCGATCACCTTAGCTCTCAGCCTTCGGTTTCAACTTAGCTCTTCTTAAGTACCGAATTTGTGATGGGCCAACCGCGGCCTGTTTCCATCCTTCACCGTTCGGCAATCAGCTACCGGGCCATATTTGGGCCCAACAATGACTACCCTTGTGGGGTCTTTTTTGATGCTAATTGGGTGTATGTGATTGATTTAAACACTCAGAGAGTGGTGACCAAAGGACCGCGACATAAGAACTTATATGTTTTGAAGGACTGCGAGTTTGTTACCTTTTACTCCAACAGACAGGTGATGGCAAGTGATCTGGTGTGGCACAGAAGACTAGCTCATACAAACTCTCAAGTCCTTCAGTATTTAAAGAACAGCAAGGCAATCTCCTCAAATAAGAGCAACTCGTCAACCATCTGTGAGCCTTGTCAGATGGGCAAAAGTTCAAAGCTTCCTTTCTTTACGTCTTTATCTTCGTCTATGGCTCCCCTGGAAAAGATACATTGTGATTTATGGGGACCATCACCTATTGTATCGAACCAAGGTTTCAAGTATTATGCTATCTTAGTTGATGATTTTACTCGTTTCTCTTGGTTGTATCCCCTCAAAGCCAAGTCTGATTTCTTTCAAGTTTTTGTCAATTTTCAAAAACAAGTCGAAAATCAGTATCACACTAAGATCAAAGTCTTCCAAAGTGATGGTGGTGGTGAGTTTACAAGTAACTTGCTTCGCAATCATCTTGCTTCTCACGGGATTCAACATCAACTCTCTTGTCCTTCGACCCCACAACAGAATGGCCTTGCAGAGCGCAAGCATCGACATCTCACTGAACTTGCTCTCTCTATGTTATTTCAAAGCAAGACTCCTTTCAAATATTGGGTGGAGGCTTACTACACTGCTAACTACGTGAGCAACTTGTTACCTTCCTCTGCAGTTAACTTTCAATCTCCATATGAGCTTCTGCACAAGAGTAAACCAGAGTACTCGCATCTGAGGGTTTTTGGGTCGGCCTGTTATCCGTGTCTCCGGCCTTACACGCAACAGAAGTTTGATCCACGCTCACTACAGTGTATCTTCCTTGGCTATCAAGCTCAATACAAGGGCTACAGGTGTCTGTATCCGCCAAATGGAAGAATCTACATCTCTCGCCATGTGATATTTGATGAGGAAGTCTTCCCTTTTGCAGATCGATACAAGGACTTTGTTGATCCAGCTACAACACCTCTTTTAAAAGCTTGGCAGTCAGCTCCATCTCTCCCTATTAGACTTCCTACAATCTACTCTCCGCCTATCACACCTACGATGAATCCTCCTCAACAACCTCAGTCTCCTATGCCTTCTAGTTCAGAAACTACGATTCCAGAAGCTAGAGTCCCTGCTTCACCTGTAGAGCCTCCTCCTGAGCTTCGGACTGATGCTGAGTCCACTCAACCTACAGTGACTCGAACTCATCCGATGACAACACGCCTACAGAGTGGAATCAGGAAACAGAATCCTCGCTATGCTCTTCTTGTCAGTTCTGAGATACCTGAGATTCCAAAAACTACAGCATCTGCACTGAAACATGAGGGGTGGAGGAATTCTATGACTGATGAGATGGACGCTCAACATCAAAACGGTACTATGTCATTAGTACCCAGAAGATCAAGCATGAATGTTCTTGGTAGCAGATGGATTCACACGGTTAAGCTAAATCCTGATGGCTCTGTTCTCAAACTGAAGTCTCGATGGGTTGCAAAAGGTTATGAACAAGAAGAGGGGGTCGACTTTGTGGAGACTTACAGTCCTGTGGTAAGAACTACTACCATTAGAGTGGTTCTTGGTGTCGCAGTTGCAAAAGAGTGGTGTATCAGACAACTAGACGTGAAAAACGCCTTTCTACACGGGGAGTTGCAAGAAGAAGTGTTTGTGGAGCAACCTCCTGGCTTTGTGGATCCTAACTATCCTCATCATGTTTGTAAGCTTCACAAGGCTCTATATGGACTGAAACAAGCTCCTCGAGCTTGGTTCAACAAGTTTGCTAATTTCCTATTGGAATATGGATTCACGTGCAGTCCAGCGGACCCCTCTCTGTTTACTTATCACAGCAACAATCTATCTATGGCGCTTCTTCTCTATGTGGATGATGTTCTGATCACAGGTAACTCTCCAAACCTGGTCGATCAGTTGATCTCTGCATTGAGTACGATGTTCTCTATGAAAGATATGGGAGAAATCAGTTATTTTCTTGGGATCAAGGCTCAACGCAACGAGAAGGGTCTCTTCCTGGATCAAACAGGATATGCAGAGGAAATTCTCAGAGAAGCAGGAATGGATACTGCTAATCCAATGCCTACACCATTACCTACTCGTCTTGATGCTGCCTTTCAAGACAAGGAATTATTTTCTCAGCCGAGTTACTTCCGGAGCATTGCAGGCAAGCTCCAATACCTGACACTCACGCGTCCTGACATCCAGTTTGCCGTCAACTTTGTGTGTCAAAGAATGCATGCTCCGACTCAAACAGACTTCGGTTACTTGAAGCGTATCCTACGCTATATCAGAGGCACGACATCTTATGGAATTCACATGAACAGAGACTGCTTATTACAGTTGTCTGCATATAGTGATAGCGATTGGGCGGGCTGTCATGACACACGACGGTCTACTACTGGATTCTGTGTCTTCTTGGGTTCCAATTTGGTTTCATGGTGTGCAAAACGTCAACCGACAGTTGCTCGATCCTCCACAGAGGCGGAGTATCGTGCCTTGGCTCAGACGGCAGCTGAACTGACATGGGTAAACTTCCTCCTCCGGGACATCCGCATCCCTCAACCTGGTCCTGCTACAGTCCAGTGTGATAACCTCTCAGCTATACATCTGTCTGCGAATCCCGTCTTTCACGCCCGCTCAAAACATTTCGAAGTGGATTACCACTATATTCGAGAACGAGTTGCTTTGGGACTGGTTGAGGTGAATCACATCCCGGCGACAATGCAGCTGGCCGACATATTCACGAAGTCACTTCCGCGTCGATCCTTTGAGTTTCTGCGTTCCAAACTTGGAGTTGGAGACCTTCATCTTCCAAGTTTGCGGGGAGGTGTAGGAAGTACAAGAACAGAGGAGATGGAAATGGGCCTTCGAAGAGATAAGAAGGAGTTGGGTCAAAGCCCAATTAAGACAAGTCAAGGCCCAGTCGCAGATATAAGAAACGCGCCAAAGGATGAAGTTTCAATATCAAGTTGCAGAAGTACGGAGAAGAAGAAGACAGAGCCAGCTGGTCTTGTGGTCCTTCACAACCAGTTCTTACCGTTATCAGTGTAGATCAAAGGGATGTAGGGGAGCCACGTGTTGGCAGATTACATTGAGTTCATTAGGGTTTTAGAGTTACCCTCTTGCTTTATAATCTGTAAAAGGTGAAGTCTTTGTGAGTTGTCTTTGATGAAATAAGAAAAGTACTCTCTTTTACATTGTTTCACAGTTCTATTGTAGCTTACGATTTCTACGGAGGTGGTGGTTGTGATGACGATGATGAGTGTCGTATCATACATTTCCCCGGTAGTGACGAGGTTGCAGGAGTTTACAGGAGGTGCTTCACAGCCTCTGAAGGATCCATTGTTTATTTCAACCGGTTCCATGAGAATGAAACATCGACGCTACGGGTTTGGAAGCTGGTCAAGTACGAAGATGTTCCTCAGGCTTGGCAACTCTCTTGGGATCTCAAGTTGGATTCCTTGACGGGATCTGGTATCAGTTATTTCCCCGTGGTGATGCATCCTTTGAACTCGGAGATTATCTACTTGTGGAACAGTACCTCGAAAGATCTGGTCTTGTTTAACTTGCGCACACGTGTGTTCAGTGTTCATAGAGAGGCAGAAGAAGATGGCAAGTGTATGGATGGTTGCTTTTTGAGTTTTAACGGCTGCAGCGAGTATATGGACAGCATCCGTAAATACAGTCTCATATGGTATCAAGCTGGTCCTAACAATCTCTCCTTTTCTCAGTATATTTTCCCTCGTTGGCTGCACCGTCTCCCTCGTCCTCACTCTACTTAGTGTGTACTCTGTTTTGAGCTTGAACCATCCCTGATGTGTAATCTAGTGGTAGAAGCTAACTTATCATGCACCAGCGTTGTGGTTTCCACTACAAATCAAACTCCCTTCAAAGAATATATTGCAGATTCGCCTGGATTTGATTATGTCTCTGAACAATGATTTCAGTTGCAAAGCAGTCAAGCTGATTATATTTGAGTATCATTAAACTATTCCAAAGGACAAGCAAGCATATGCCATGTTTGAAGGGAGTTATTGCTTCTTCTCCTTTTGTTTTCGAAGAATTTATTTTTTTTTCTTTTTATCCATGAATTTTGTTATCTCTGATTGTCAACATGTCCACGCAATATGATTTACCAAAAGAAATTTCCTATGATTCTGAATATTATACTTTAAACCATTTAAACTCAAATATTTTCTACATACTATTTTTTTTACTAACTAGGAAATTCTGAACCCGAATAAAACTATTACTGAAAAGAAAAACAAAGCTTAGGCATTATATTATATATCATCTTTACAGCTATATTATAAATCAGTTAAGTGTTACAAAACTGTAAGAAAGAAAATAAATAACAAAACAAAACGATGAGATTAAGTTGTGTTAGAAAAGATTAAAAATGTGGTAAAGTTATACTAGATAATATTTGTAAGAAATTAAATTCTTTGTTTATTTATAACCATGTTTCCCAACATTTTGTTAGTACATATGTCATAGAAGTTTTAGTAGATATATAAAGTATTAGCAAGCAAATATATGAAAAGAGATTATATAGACTTCCCAATTAGCATCATCCTTCTCACTTGTAAATCTTAAGAGATTGTCAATGAAAAAGTTATTTTTGGGTCCTTTCTTAGTTTACATTTTGTTTGTTCTCAATTATAAAACTAAACCAAAAAAAAAGAGAATAACATAGATGGCCAACCATATATCTATTCACCAAAGGTTATTCATCTTTTTTCACCCGAGAATCAATTTTTTTTTTATGAAAATAATAATATTGCATCAGAGTTTGTAAAGACTCCACAATCTCCATGTGAATGCCGATAACATTAATAACTGAAACTGAATATCACGAGATTCATGGTCTAACACAAACTGAAAGTACATTTTGTCGACTCCACCAAGAGTTTTAATTTCAAGAATAAGAATGTTCTTACACTATACGTAAATGCCGACCATGGTTTATATATGCTTCCATGAGATTATATGTTAACTACCATAGCATATAAGATGGTCAATGATTTGTAGGTATATTTTGTATTCTCAAGACTTTATATTTCTCATTTTTCTTTACCACAAGTCGTAATGCTTTGCTCCAGATAGCTATTGAGAAAAACGAGCAATCACATGAAAAACATTAATTATCTTAGATATATTCAGCAAAATATAACAATGAAGCGTTAAAAACGCAACATATGAAGACACATCATACAAATCACGAAAATTACATTTTCTCCAACACCTAGAAAACAAAATCAAACACTAAAAGATGCATCCTCCAAGTTACGCTCTCTAAGATACAATCATTCAATATTCTTATATGAAATTTCGATCAACAACAAAAACATGAAGAAAAGGCAGACCAACTGTTACACCTAAGTACTTTTATTATTTGGTATGTATCTTCACATTTCATAAAACAATAAAAAGTAGAATTACATCCACAATTGTAACTCTAGCATAATTCTAGCAATTGTTCTTATCCACCCGTTCAATAAAGAGCAATTGTTTTTGTTCTTCTTATATTTCTCCTTCTTGTTATGTGAGAAAAATTTAACATTTGTTTTTATTTTTTCTTAAGTCAGTTTCTTGTATATTTATTTCTGTTTGGTGATTTAGTTTCTTGAGTATTTTCAAATCGAAACAACATGATAGAGATATGGTGTTAGAGGTTTTGTAGACTTTGACAAGTGTGTTTTTCCTCATGATTATGTATATGAGTTATTTGCTCAAATGATTGTCATATCCTTAAGAACTCTGATCCATCCTATTTTCTGTAAAAGTTGGTTTTGTTTGATGTTTTAATTTAACTGTTATTGGTGGTGTTTGGAGATTTCAAAAAGGAGATACTGGTGCCATTTTTGTGCACATACGGAAAAATTCGACTTTGTGACTAGATTGAAATATTGGCATGAAGGTAATTATTTAATATATGTTAATTTTTATATGACAATTGCTAAATTTAACCTCTTTTCAGTGCATGAAACTAAGACTAGTTTTTCCAATTACATGTCCAAAGATGTTATGTTTTCTCTGAGTCAGATAGTAAAACTTCCTTATATTATGATGTTGATGGCCTCAGATGCTGGTTTTGAATCTTTCATGGAGTTTGTCCATATAAACAGCATCAAGCTACTTTTGGAATTCAGAATGTAGCTTCGGAATGAAATTCCAGAGTTTAGAATCTTTTGGAATTCTTTACTGTTTATTTTCAAACACAAAAGCTTCATATTTGGGCAACAACATACAAAAGCTTCACAAATTAAAATTTGATTATTGGTTATGTATTAATTTTAGCTTTATATGGCTTCTAAGTAATTTTTTTCATTAAATCAGATCTCATATATTAAATCCAATTAATCTAAAAACATCTCCACTGGAAATATTTCACACTAAATATCTCTTTCTCTTTTGCCTTGGATGAAAAATTGTGTGAGTGTGAGTTTGTTTATAATGCAGACAAAAAGGACTCTGCTTTTTGGGACTCGCCGCCTCTCTCAAAGAAGGATTAAGCAGCGATCTTTAATCTTTTTGATTAGTACACTAAACAAGACACATTTTCATAAACCGGATAAATGTATCTTTATAGCATCGAACCACCGTTTGTACAGTATATCTTAAACCGATCACGCAATGCAATGCAAGTAAACAATGCAATTGCTCATGCATTTTATTTTTATTTTTTCTTATCAAGTCATTTGTTGACACTTTATTAGTACCTCTTAAATTCGATCGTAAAAATGGACAAACCATCATATGGTATCATACAAAACGAAAACTGATTCTAAACAAAGAAGTAGCCACATTTTCTTGTTTTTTTCTTTCCATACATAAATGAGAGTCCAAGATACCACTAGTCCTCGAAGATACCCAAATTGTTTTATATATACCACTAATACCACAGGATCATCCATACACACGCACATACCTTTGCTTTGTACGCGTTTTAGAACTGGTTCCCAATACTCTATGTATGTGAAAGTAAGTATGGATGGTGCACCATACCTGAGGCACTACAAGAAATCAGAGTATTGATAGCAGAACAGTATAGCGTTTTTTTCGATTATGCTATTGTTGACATATCTTTTACTTTTAGATAGTGTTCGCGAAAGTACAAACGCTATGTTAAGTTGGTCCGATTTTAATTCCACAAAACACTTTTTCGAAACATAGTATACATAGCACTTTTGGTTTTGAAACGCTATGTATGACTAAAGCGGGAAAATAATTGATTTTCCCTCTCACCCTTATTTCATTTTCCCTCTTACTCCATTTTATTTTCCTCCAAATATCTTAAACTTTAAACCTTATACCATCAAACTAAAATTTTAAACACAACCCCTAAATTCAAAATAAAAACTTTAGACTCTAATATTTTAACATCAAATCTTAAATTTAACTTCAAATCTTAAATATAAATTCAAAATTAATATTTTCAAAAATTAGCCTTAAATCTTAAATCAATACCCCTAAACTATAAACACAAACTTCAAACTTTAATATTTTATCAATAAATCTACAAAAATAACCTAAATATTATAAATAAACTCAAAGATTATTTATTTTTCAAAAATTAATCTCAAATCTGAAAACCCTAAACCTTTAACCATGTACTCAAACATATATTCTAAACTCATAACTTTAAATTTAAACTCTAAATAAAAATATTTCAAACATAAATTAAATTCTTAAAACAAATTCATGACTTACTTTCAAATTTTAACTTAAAATCTTAAATCAATACCCCTAAACCTTTAATCCTCAAACCCTATATACATATCATACCCTAAATAAATCACATGTTTTCATTTTAGAATTATATTCTTAACAATAAATGAAAACTTTAAAAATTGTAAACTGTATATATAAACGTCAACCTCTATTTTCCATATTCTAAACCCTAAATCATAAAATAACCAGTAACCATTGTATATCTTTTTTTTTGCCACTAACCATTGAATATCTAAACCCCAAACCTAATTTGTATTGTCGATATGCTACTTAATAGTTTGAAAGTTATGCTTGATTTGTTTTGAGACGAGAATTGGGGGGAGAAAGGAGTTTCCTTTCTCATTTAGAAGAATTAAGTGGGAATTGATCTCATGATAATACATTGTCATCCATTTTACTTCAGGATGCTAGCTTTCGTAGTTTCTCTTTCTACACCCTTTGACAAATGCGTATTCTGAGATATGGTTTCTTATTTCCTTTTGTAGCATATTGAGGATTTAGCACAAGAAAAGTTTTCACTGCAAAGGGATCTTGATGCTTCACGTGCTCTGGCAGAATCCTTAGCATCTGAAAATTCTTCCATGACAGACACTTATAACCAGCAGGTAGTTGAATACTTATGCCATTCTAGTTGGGTAGTGTCCAGCATAGGTACAAAACAATCTTGACCATTTATAGTAGTTCGCTAACTATTTGCATATACTTATGCTTCATTGTTCGCCAGAATTTTCTATTATCTGGTTTTGGGATCAACGGGGGATGCAAATACTAGAATCTTATTTCATAATTTGGACAGATGTGAATATGAAGCATGCTCTTAAATCATTTTTAGACCATGTTGTGAAAAGAAATCATTGCTACATTCACAAGTAGGACAGAAATATTGTTAAAACCAAGAATTTGGAGAAGCTTTTTCAGGATGTCTACATAATTGGCATTTACTGGGCTTATCTACTGTTGAGATTGAACAGTGTCTTATTTTGTTTACTATAACACATGTGTCCACTGACCTCTGTTCTCGCGTCTGTCTTATCCAGCGAAGTATTGTCAACCAATTAAAAGATGATACGGAGAAGCTACAACAACAGATTCAAGCACAAATGGTTAGTAGTACTCAACAAATTCAGTTGTATATGCCCTAGCAATATAGTAAAGCATGATATTGCATTTTGCTCCATTCATCCGCTCGAGATATTGTCTAAGATTAAGCAAGATGTTTACATGTAGGCATTCCAGTTATCAGATTGCTTGATATTTACGTCTGTGACTCAAAATTTGAGTTTTCTGAGTATGATACTGTAATCTGGATGAGTATCTGTATGCCATGTTCGTTCTTTGGCTGGAGCTATTGTCTAGATTCTCCTAAAAACTGTTACTTGATTTAACTCTTTTTCCGGTCAGGGGGAACTTGAATCTGTCAGGAATGAGTATGCAAATGCGCAGCTACAATATAATGCTGCTGATGAGCGTTCCCAGATACTGGCTTCTGAAGTCATCAGTTTGGAAGATAAGGTAATAAGCTTTTGGTTGAGAAAGTCGGGCTGATATTTTTAATTTAGTTTTTGAATTTTTGAGTTGTAAATGTCTGTTTCCTCTACCTTAAGATGCGTATTTTCGTCGATTTAGCGATTAACATTATCTTGGAACCGATAGGCACTCAGACTCAGATCTAATGAGTTAAAGCTGGAGAGGGAACTTGAGAGTGCACAAGCTGAAATGTCATCTTACAAGTATGCGCATTACTGAAATGTCATCTTCACCTTTACTTGATGTTTGGTCCAAAACCTACCCCTAGGGATTCGATCTGTAACTTCTGGGATGATATAACTCTAATCTTAAATCAACTTTTATAGGAAAAAGTTACAGATCCTAGAGAAAGATCGCCAAGACTTGCAATCTACTATTAAAGCTCTTCAGGAAGGTATGCACACTGAGATCTGTTCTTCGGGAAAGTAATGTGGTGCTACATAGATGTATCTATCTTATATTCTTCATCTTCCTTTTCAGAGAAGAAGGTCCTACAGAATATGGTGCAGAAAGCTTCCTCTGGTGGAAAATCCACTGCTTTCGACAAAGGCTCTACTAGCAGGAAAAACGCATCAACCTCTACAGAAGGCCTCGGTAATGGTCTTTGTATAAAATCACAGTAGTATGTGCGTGCTACTATAGAAATTTGAAGCATATTTTTGATCTCTAAACGAATATATTTGCATCTTCGGCATCATGTAAAAAGAAACTTCATTTCAACTTGTAAATCATGCCTATAGAAGACTCTAGTCGATGGACTATGTAGTATTTTTCCTAAACCTGAATACTAGTATGAAATTTAATATATCATCATCCTGTGTCCTCTTTGTTTTCTTGGTGCAGCAATCTCAGATACTATGCCAGGGAGCTCCATTCAGGAAACAGATTCTACAGATCTACTCGGAAGTGATTCATCTAGTACAGCTATCATTCATGAAATTGGACAATTAACACTCGAAGGCTTTCCATTGAGCGTCCCAGCTGATCAGATGAGACTGATTGAGAACATTAATACGCTGATTGCTGAGGTAGTAGTTATGTATTATTTATGTGATTTTTTTTTTCTTTTTTTTGGTACTCTTTATAGCCGTGAGAGTCAATACTTGACAATTCTCAAGGTGCTATCATTTCTCAATCTGGATGATAACGTGACAGTTATTTCGCATCTTTGGTTGCAGTTGGCAATTGAAAAAGAGGAACTAGTGCAAGCATTGTCAACTGAATTATCTCAAACTGCACGGGTAAAGGTAAGTAGCGTTTTAATGTCTGTGTTTCTTTGGTATAATGTGTGTTCTCGTGTATTTCTGAATTCTTCATTATTTATGTCATGTTACTCTACCATAGGAGCTGAACAAAGAGTTATCCAGAAAACTTGAAGTGCAGACGCAAAGGTTAGAGCTACTTACAGCACAGAATATGGCGATAGACAATATTTCACCTGCAAAGCATGTTGGAACTGTTTTTTTTGGACAAATGGCTATGGCCAATATTCCGGCAGTTTTTCCGAGCAACTTGGAAAATCTAAATTAATTAATTAGTGAACAATGCGGATAGATGAGGACGTTTTTCCCAAGCTCAGATATCCTCCTAAACTCGAATAGAAAAACCAAAACCAAATCTGAACCGCTACACAAGAAACCAAACTATTTCTCAGTACAATCTAAACCGAATCAAAATCCAAACAAATATCCAAAAATATTAGAAATTAGATAAATATGTTAATGTTTTATATGTTAAGATAATTTAGATATTTTATAATATTTTAAATATTTTTGTAGTTTATTTTATTTGTTATTTTGATTATTTGTTAGTTAGTTTAGATAGTTTGATTAGATTTTTGAATAATTTATATAGTTTGAATCTTTTTGTTATTTTTTAAATTATATTTTTGGAAAATTTCAAACATTGGTTATAATGTTATGTACTAGATTGTGATCGACATAACCGGACCGACCAGGACCGTACCGACCGCAGGAGATAATGCTTATCGCCTGTTATACTTATTCACTTAAGATAAACACGACCTAATGTATATATATGTGTGTAAGACTCCTGGTCAAGATTAATAACAAGAAACACGTTTCCCCACTTAGTTTCACAACACGTTATCAGCACGATACGTTTTCTAAAACCCGAGCTACCCAAAACCACCAAAAACCCTAAAAACGGCGCATCTTAAAATCGCTCTATCTCTCCAACCGTAAGGATCCAGATGACGAGCCACATATCAAATCGAAGCTCTCGACGACACCAAACCAACGCCGTAAACCTCGTGTCAATCTGATCTAAGACGCTCCCTCACGCTCTGTTTCAATACGCGCCGCCAGTAACCCTAAAAACCCTAATTTCGGCACAACTTCAAATCGATAGATCTCTTCAACCATGAGGAACCAGACAACGCGTAATATATCAAATTAAAGCCCTTGACGAGACGAATCTAACGCCGTCGGCCTCGCCTCTATCTGACTCCGGACGCGCCCTCACGCTCTATTCTAAGACGCGCCGTCAAGTGATCTAAAACTCTGAAATTCTAAAACTCATTCGACGACTTCAAACCGTTCGTTCTCTCAAACCGTAAGGATCCAGACGACGTGTAATATATCAAATTGAAGCTCTTGACGTGAAGAATCCATCGCCGCAAACCTCGTATCAATCTGAGGTCAAACGCGCCCTCAAGCTCCGTTCCAACCCGCGCCGTCAACTACCCTAAAACCCTAATCAAAAGCCTAAACCGCAGCCTCTCTTTATACTTTGTTATTTTCTGCGATTTACTTCATCTATCTATACTAACTTGTTTTGATTCATTTTTGATTAAGGTTTCTAAAGATACAAGAGGTTTTTGCTCAACCTAAGACACGCGACCAGCTCCTGATCCGTTCCGGTCATGCAGTTCGCGATCCGACTTGTTCATGCTCTCGGTGGTCCAAATCTACACTTCAAAGTTCTAAAGGTAAACTTTGAAACCTAAAAGAACTCATAATCGAACATGGTTGATTGATAAAGGAATGACCATTAAAATTTTGCAAAACCCCAAATCAAACCCTAGCAAAGATTAATAGGTCAAAACCCTTCCATGAGTAAATCGAAACTCTTAAACCAAAAATTCGATATGAGATTGTTTTACAATTAAAATCAAAACCACAATGGTTTCTGAATCTCAAAACCTCTTTGATCTTAATGATCAAATCGATAAAACCTAGAAATCGATCAATCCCCTTTAAAATCTAAATCTGATCGATTTCATCAAAAAAAAAAAAAACCTATTTTTTGATTAACTTGAAATTCGATTGTCTACTTGATTGTTTGATAGAAAATTTCGAAAATATAAAATTTCCATTTATAGAAGGTTTCGAAAATAGAAAGTTTCCATTTATAGAAAGTTTCGAAAATATAAAGTTTCCATTTTTAGAAAGTTTCCATTTTTAGAAAGTTTCCTTTTATAGAAATTTCTTTTTATAGAATTTTATGGGAAACTTCTCTGATTCATTGATCATCTAGAAATGTTTTCTAAGATTGCATCATAACTTCGATTATTTTGCTTGTATCAATACTTATTAAAAAAAAAATTCTTTCTTTGGTGCGTGTGAAGTATTGATATTGATATTAATAAAATTTTCTAAAAAGATTACTTAACATAAATTAAGACCTGTTTTGGATAATGTGATTTCAGATGTCGAATTTCGAAACTTCAGATTATACTACCCTAAAATCTTTATGGAGATAATTGATTGAAAATGGCAAATGAACACTTCAGTAGTCCTGATGTCAAGAGGACTCGGACAGTGTATTAATCAAGGTAATTATGTAACTTGAAGTGAAAAAAATAAAAATAAAGCCATAACAATTATGTGCTATCATCTCACTAAGGATCTGAGAGAGCAATATGGAAAATACTAGGGATCCTTATGGCCTCTGGTCAAAACAAAACTTCAGATTCTCAATGGTATTATGGCAAAAGGCCATAGATGAATGAAAGATTCTCAGGTTCTAGGATTTTGAATCCGTGGACAAATATCATTCTGATCAAATGAAAATCACCTATAGTTTTTAAACTATGTGCTGAAGTGGTAACAAAAGAGGACTTATTTTATATGAACTATTCCACATTTCATTCAAAGGATATGTTGTTATCACATAAGTCTAAAAGGTTTCACGACCTATAAAGACTTATTATCATGCCTATTGGCAGCCGAGCAAAGAAAGCAGAAAATTCGAGATACCATCAACTGATTGATAAAATTCAGTAAACATACATTGAGAAACAAGACTGATATGAAACCTCCTGAAAACATTGAGGATGAAAATGATATATAAGAAAAATCTGAGGAAGCCGTATGGAAAATATAAATTGTGAGGTTGGCTTACACATTGATTAAAGAATCAAAGATTCAGACATTCTGATTTCATGTTTTATGTTTTGATTTGATTTGCTTGTCATTTATAAAATTTATAGCAATAATAAAAGTTGATTCTGGTCTTATATTATCTTGCTTGATTTGCTTGATAATTCCTTGATTGATAAATGACAAATGAAAATTTAGAAAATGAGTATTGTAATTAAAAATCATCCGACCAAAGGCATTGCCTAAAAGGGGCATGAATTATTCACCCAAATAAAAGTCCCATTTGAGTTATAAAATTTTGAAAAGTGAATGGTTTCCACATTGAACCAATGGGCAAAGGAAATATAAGTTCCTTAAGATTATAAAGAAAGTAAAAATTGCCCAAGGCATAAAAATGGTCGAGACTGTACACCCAACTGATCTAAACTATGCTAAAATATCAGTATGATAAAGACAAAAGGCCTAGGTAACCAGATAGGTTGACCACGAAATTTTATACACTTTATGGCATGACTGGACTAGCCATCCAGGTCTTTAAAATTGATGCAAAGATTGATATCGAGAAAAGGCACAAAAGAGTTATCCCATAGAATCTCACGTTGTGTAACATGTACACAAGGGAAACTCAATAGGCTATAATGTTCCAAGCATCTAAAAGATTTATAGCATGTTCAAGAGGGGGAGAAATGACACTCCCGTGGTCCATGAACAACACTAAAAATCCGAGTGACATGATCTATGACCATGATAGAACTTGGCCGAATTCTTTGTGATACAAAGATCACTAGCTAATGCTTGGGAACACATAGATTTACATGTAATGATAATATGCATCAGGCCATATAAAGTGAGCATAGATATTCCCATCTAAAGATGATAAAGGGTCATGATCCAGACATAGACCATCCTAAGAGATTATGTTTAGACCACCACAATAATATGTGCCGTCTAGGATGGAACCTCATAAGAAGATGAGATAAGATTGGGAATATATGTTGGATATGAGAAAGCTTTCTCCCACGATTTTATAAGAAACCTTGAGCCAAATATGGGTGATCAGATTAAGGCAAGGTTCACGGATTGTATGATTAAATCCGACTATCCAACATCAGGGGGAGAAAGAAATAAGTTGGTACAAGTATAAAGAAATGGAATGATATTAACCATCCTTGTCTTGGCAAGATCCTCGGACCAGAGAATATGATTTAAGACGTCCAAATAAAGATCATACAAAGCTAGCTAAAAGAATGCCAGACAGATTAGACCCGAAAAGAAAAGAAAAAGAATGACTAAGTCATACCAGCTTAAGCACCACGAAATTAATGTCCTAGAAGAGACATAATCAAGTTGCTATAGAGTCTAAAGATAGACCAATATGTTCCATAAGATAAGGAACCTCAGAAATGAAAAGAAAGGTGCATAGAAATGACATATCTGAGGTCATAAGAGAAACCATACCAGACATTGAGATAAGGCTGCGCAGCTAAACATCTAAGATACCAGACCATGTAGTTTGGGACGCCATACTGCAAGGTAAATGAAGGTTCTTAGTAAGAATGAAATCTCTAATCGATTAGTTCATGTCTGGAACACAATGGAACACTATAAAAGAAGTGTCGACACATAAAAGATAAAGATGCATAAGGAAATAGCACTTGAGTTTAAAAGATATAAGCGAGGATCAGAACCCACGAGAATACAAGAATGCATTCATAGACTAAAGGAAACCGTGGGGGTTCAAAGAAAGATTCAAAGAATCTATAAAAGAGATGGGTGTATTGGCCATATATAGAAACACCAATCTGATAAGATAAAACCAGTGAAAAATAGGTCTTGTGTGTGAAAGGAAAAGAAATCGTGAGACATGGACTAAGGTGTTCATATTCCTATTTAAAGTATTCAAGGAATGACTTGATTACACAAGGATACTCACAGAGACCAAAAGAACAGATTATAAGGAGATATACTCCTATGTGGTGGATGCTACTACAAATTCGAAAAGGTCTGGATATAAGTAGAAAGAAATGTAGTAAGTAGCATATTGATCACTGGATAAAGAAATGATAAAAGTATCAAAAAGATGAGAAGAAATTCTCATAGAATAGTTTTGTTCCTAAGCTATTCATGGACTGAAACAAGGCAGCTGCGAATGATAGACTAAGAAAATAATTAGTACAACCAGTCCATATATCCCTATAGAGGATATTATAATTCCTTGTGTTATGTTTATAACAAACCAACCTAAAGAGAGGTTCAATGATTTCAATGATACAAGTTATCAATTGATTAAACAGGCTATGTCTTATATATGGTAAAACTGCAGAAAAATCATAGATGTGTGAGTGTGTGAATGATTAAGTCAGCACGCCTAAAGTGAGAACCATAATCTAAGATAGTGACCAGAAGCATACCTGGTCGTGGCTTAATAAATATAGTATTGCTAAAGGCAAGAAAAGATCGATAGCTATATATAAAAGACATGAGTGCATTTGACTGCGAATTTATAGTTTGATGAGTTCCATTGCAGCAAATAATTATTTATGGTTTTACCTTAGACACTCATGGTAATGGACGTGTATAGACAAGGTCTATAACATAACATTGATCGACAAAAGGAAATAAAGAAAGACTGGCTACAATGGATAAAACAATTGGCACATACGAAGAGAAATAAGTCCAAATGGGCAAAAGATATAAAGAGAAGTGGTTCGTATGTGTTTGGGTCAGAAGACTCAATATATATTGAATGTCCACTTTTTGATAAAGCCATATAACCAAAGTATATCCGTTGGACATGAAAAGGACCTGCAAGTAAAGTTTTATTGCAGACTATAAAGTCCATCCGAGCATCGTTCGAAGCGCCATCAGTCCGACCAAGACATGGAGTGATCAGCAGCAAAGATGTACATCCTGACCACATCTTTATGGAGTTCCAAAGACATCAAGACGTCCAACATTCACTAGTTCATTCAAGGAGAATCCAGTTGATCATCTTCACCAAGTCACATGCAGCTTCAACGTTCAGGAAGACTCGGATACCAGATGGAATGCGTCTACTACATTGATGCATTCATCAGGGGGAGTTCATGTGTTGTACTCTTTTTCCTGTCCATGGTTTCCCATTTTGCCACATTGGTTTTGGGGTTTTCCAGGAGAGATTTTAATGAGGCAACATTAAGCATGTAACGAACCAGTACCGGATGTGTCGATCAAGGGGGAGTGTTATGTACTAGATTGTGATCGACATAACCGGACCGACCAGGACCGTACCGACCGCAGGAGATAATGCTTATCGACTGTTATACTTATTCACTTAGGATAAACACGACCTAATGTATATATATATATGTGTGTAAGACTCCTGGTCAAGATTAATAACAAGAAACACGTTTCCCCACTTAGTTTCACAACATATAATTTGATCCGAACCAAATTCAGAATGAATCAAACTAAATTCGACCCCGAATTAATAAAATCTGAATGCGATTTATAAAAATAATATTGAAAATCTGAAATTTGAATCAATTAAATCGAAATCGATGGGATCTCTGCGCGTCCATGCCTAAATGTTGATATGACTTTTGAACTAAATTAATGCGTCAGGTACAGATTGGCGTTGGCTCGATAATCGTTCTTTTTAATATTACTTTAACTAGATACTAAACTGTGATTACTTCCAGGCGTATACGTACGTGTCTAATATGTATCACTCTCACATATTTAAACGGCAAATGTGGTTTTCGATTTTCACGTAGTTACTTTATGCATTAACACATGGCAAAACAAGAACAATAAAAAGTCAATAGTGGACACGTGTTACAGGCTGGGAACCAGGCTGCAAACTAATGGCTTGGAGAATGAGATTCTGGTCGATTTTGGTACTGGTCTTGAAAGGACTTGATGCTTGGATCAAAACTGTCCAAAACTGTACCTGAAACAAAAGAAACTTTTTATGAGTTTTATAGATTTATAAAAATGAAGAACAGAAGCAAACTATGAAAATAAAACAAGAACAGAAACAGAGATGATTTTTATGGGTTTTAGATTTATAAAATGATTCAAACAAAAGATGCAACAGAAATAAAAATAAGAGAAATAAAAGGGATAGAGATGGTGATGGAATCTGTTGCTGGATGTGTGTCTCTCTCAACAGATCAGTGGATGGATAATGAGTAGAAGATGGGATTGGCCTTGCTGGATGTGTATCACTCTCAAGGCAAATCGTTGGGGGGATTGATGGGATGAAGAATCGCCACAAGCTTGATGGTTGGAGCTTGATAAGATTCGGCTGCTCTCTCTTGCTTCTCACACTAGAAAGACTTAGGGTTTTCTTTGCAAAGGCAAAACAAATTTCATAAAAGACTTAGGTCCAAAAATCGCCAGCCACAAGGGGTTATAAAGCCATCCCTTTGTGGACTCAACAATGTCTTAAAAGGCCTAGACAAATGGCCAACTCTCAAAAGAAATAAAAGGCTGACAAAAGCCCAAAGTCTTAAACCAAAATAAAATTAAAATAAAATAGAAAACCGGTTGCTGGTTGAGATGCCTAAACCAAAGCTCATAGTATGCTTGCATGTTGCCTCATTAAAACCTTATCGGGAAAACCCAGTGGGACAAAACCCGATGAAGGAAAAAGAGTACAACACATACTACTTACTTTGGTGGTCGGCTATATCTCTGAACCGGAAGCAATGTGATCGGTTGGGTTGGAGATTGATTCTGAACCAAGGTTGAATGTGGAGATGATGAAACCGGATTGGTTCTGGCCGAGTGATCTGAATTGGATTGGACCGGCTGGGTCTTGAACTTCAATTGAACCGGCTTGGTCTTGTATCTTCAATTGGATCATCTCTTCAATCAGTAGCTGGTTCTGGCCGGTTTGTCCATCTTGATCTAGGATCTGTTGGACAGCCTTGGAGAACCCTTCCCTCATCGCCCTGGTTCCACTCCTAGTGGTTGGACCGCGCCTAATTATGGGAACCTCTACTTGGATGGCCTCATCATTCCCTCCCTCTTGAAAAGGTTCTGGCCTCAGAACATCATCACCTGCAAGAAAAGGGGACAAATCAGACACATTGAACGTATGGGAAATCTTAAACTCACCTGGAAGATCAAGCTTATAAGCATTGTCATTGATCTTTTCAAGAACCCGGAAGGGTCCAGTCCCTCGAGGTGATAGTTTGGACTTCCTTGCTTCAGGAAACCTTTCCGGCCGCATGTGCAACCACACCAAGTCTCCTGGTTCGAACAAAACTTCCTTTCTCTTCTGGTCGACCCGCGCCTTAACCTTGGCCGCCTTGGCTTCTAGTCTCTCCTTGACTTTTTGGTGCAAGGTCTTAACAAACTCCGCCTTGTTGGCTCCATCTCTACTGCGGTACATAGGACTGGGCAGTGTGGAAAGGTCCAAAGGAGTTTCAGGCTGAAAACCATAGACAACTTCAAAAGGAGAAAGATCAGTAGTAGAAGTGCCTAGCATGGTTATAAGCAAATTCAATAAAAGGCAGACAAGTTAACCAGTTCCTTAAGTTCTTACCGACCGTAGCTCTCAGTAACTGAGAGAGTGTACGGTTTACTACCTCGGTTTGGCCATCAGTCTGTGGATGGCAAGTGGTCGAGAACAGCAGTTTGGTACCAAGTTTACCCCATAAAGTCTTCCAGAAATGACTTAAGAACTTGGTGTCTCGGTCAGATACAATGGTCCTAGGCATGCCATGTAGACGAACCACCTCTTTGAAGAACAGGTTGGCGATTTGGGTGGCGTCATTGGTTGTGTTGCAAGCAATGAAGTGAGCCATCTTAGAGAACCTGTCCACAACAACAAAAATGGAATCCTTGTGGTCTACCTTGGGCAAGCCCAGCACAAAGTCCATAGAAAGATCTACCCAAGGGTGGTCAGGAATAGGTAAAGGCATGTATAAACTGTAAGGATGTGACCTGGATTTTGTCTTAAGGCAGACAATGCACTTGGTGCACAAGTTCTCAACGTCCCTCCTCATGTTTGGCCAAAAGAAATGATCGGTTAGGACACTTAGAGTTTTATCTCTGCCAAAATGTCCCATGAGGCCGCCACCATGGGCCTCCCGAACCAGCAATTCCCGCATGGAACCTTGGGGAATGCACAGTTTCTTTTCCTTGAACAAGAAGCCATCTTGTTGGTAAAATGGGCCGGCTGCCATCTTGGTAGTTTTCCTGAAAACTTCTTGAAAATCAGGGTCAGTAATATAAGAGTCCTTAATATACTCAAAACCCATGATCTTAGCTTCCATGGTGGAGATAAGAGTGTGTCTCCGGGACAGTGCATCGGCCACCACATTGTCTTTGCCCTTCTTGTACTTAATCACGTAAGGGAAAGTCTCCACAAACTCTAACCACCTGGCGTGCCTCTTCTTGAGTGTGGTCTGACCTCTCAAGTGCTTAAGAGTTTCATGATCTGTATGAATAACAAACTCCTTAGACAAAAGATAATGTTGCCAAGGTTTCAAGAGATCTCACTAGAGCATAAAGCTCTTTGTCGTAGGTGGGATAATTGAGGGCAGCTCCACTCAATTTCTCGCTGAAGAAGGCTACTGGTCGGCCTCCCTGAGTAAGCACAGCTCCTATGCCTGTACCTGATGCATCACATTCAATCTCAAAGGTTTTATCGAAGTTAGGCAGAGTAAGGACTGGTGCATGAGTCAAACTATATTTAAGCCTGTTAAAAGACTCTTCTTGGGCAGGACCCCAAGTAAAGGATACATTCTTCTTGATCACAGACGTCATTGGGGCAGCAATGGTACTGAAATCCCTGACGAACCGTCGATAGAAGCTGGCCAGACCATGAAAACTGCGGACATGGCCTATGGTGGTCGGAGTTGGCCAGTCTTGGATCGCCTTGATCTTTTCTTCATCGACCTTCAGTCCCTGTGAACTCACAACAAAACCTAAGAAAACCAATTCATCAGTACAAAACACACATTTCTTTAGGTTAGCATAAAGTCCCTCTTGCCTCAATGCCTTCAGCACCTGCTCTACATGATAAACATGGTCGGATAAACTCTGACTATAGATCAGTATGTCATCAAAGTACACAACCACAAACTTACTGATGTATGGCCTTAGAACCTCGTTCATAAGCCTCATGAATGTGCTGGGGGCGTTGGTAAGGCCAAATGGCATCACAAGCCACTCATACAAACCTTGTTTCGTCTTGAAGGCGGTTTTCCACTCATCTCCTTCCTTCATACGAACTTGGTGATATCCACTCCTGAGATCAATCTTAGAAAACACAGTAGAACCACTTAGTTCATCCAACATATCATCTAATCTAGGTATAGGGTACCGATATTTGATGGTTATGTTGTTGATGGCTCGGCAGTCCACACACATGCGCCATGTTCCGTCCTTCTTAGGCACCAATAGGACCGGGACCGCACAAGGGCTTAGGCTCTCACGGATATAGCCTTTGTCCATGAGGTCTTGGACCTGTTTTTCCAACTCCTTGGCCTCTTCAGGGTTAACACGGTAAGCGGCTCGGTTGGGCAGTGGTGCGCCTGGTACAAGGTCGATCTGATGTTCAATGCCGCGGATGGGGGGCAATCCGGCGGGTATATCATCAGGGAAGACGTCCTTGTACTTCTCCATGAGGTCTTGCATCTCGCCAGGAAGCTCTTGTGCCTCAAAACCTGCAAAACAACCTTCCTTAAAGACCATTAGTAGCACCTGCGTCTCACGAGATAAGGATTTAAGAACTTGGCCTGAAGACATATAAAGGCTGGTTTTACTTACCTTTCCAGCCTGGTCCAGTGATTTCTGCATATCATGGACTTCTTGTGGACTAAGGGGAGCTAAGCTGTGCTTCTTGTTGTTATGGCAGAAGCTGTAGACATTGGTCCGACCATGGTGGATGGTTTCCTTGTCAAATTGCCACGGTCTGCCAAGAAGTATGTGGCCGGCTTGCATTGGAACAACATCACACTTCACTTGGTCATGGTACCTGCCAATACTAAAAGACACAACAACTTGCTCGGCTATCTTGAGCTCAGTATCATCATTGAGCCACTTGAGTCGGTATGGCCTCGGGTGTGGAGTCTTGATCAAACCTAGCTTATCAACAAGATACTTGCTAGCCACATTAGTACAGGAACCACCATCTATGATCAAGCTACATACCTTTTGTTCCACACTACATCTTGTATGGAAGATGTTTTCTCTTTGGACGGTTTCAGGATCAAAGAGTGCACTGAGGGATCGTCTAGTCACCAGTAACTCACCAGTCTCCGCATAATCGACCAATTCCTCATCAGAGGCATCTGTTTCCAACTCGGCCTCATCTTGGGACTCATACTCCCCATCGGCCTTAAGGACCATCACTCTCTTGTTCGGGCAATCTCTAGCATAGTGTCCTTTTCCCTGACATTTAAAACAAGTAATATCACGAGTTCTCTGATTTTGAACTTGACCCTTACCTTGGTCAGATGAACTGGCTTTAGTTGTGTCAGCTTGGTTCTTCTTGAACCGGCTCTCCACTTCTATGGACTTGTTCTTTTCAGCACCCTTGGAACCTGGTTGAGACCACGCAGGTTTGCTCCGGCTAGTGGCCGCATTCTTCCTCTTGATGTGGACCTCGGCCTGGATGGCATAGTGCAAGAGATCATTGAAGTCCTCATACGGCTGGCGCTCCACCTTCCGTGCAATCCGATCGTTCAGCCCCTCCAAGAACTGGGACATCATGGACGCCTCGGACTCGTCCACTTCCAACCGGTTCCTTAGAGCCTCAAACTCTTCAAAGTACTCTTCCACGGACTTAGTTCCCTGAGACAACTTACGAAAACGTTTTAGTAAATCTCTAGGATAATGGGATGGAATGTACCTCGCTCGAAGTTTGGTTCGCATCTCAATCCAGTTTTGGGCTCTCCAGACTGGACCGGACTTAGCAACATCTCGATCCCACCATGATAGGGCATTATCAGTAAGCTGGGCCGCGGCTAGAGCTATCTTCTTTGCCTCGGAGTACTTGTAGTACTCAAAGATATATTCCATGCGCTTCTCCCATGTGATGTAAGCGTCCGGATCAACCTTTCCCGCGAACGTAGGTGGCTTCAGTTTGATGTCCTTGCCTCTTTGGAAGGCTGCATCATCGTTCCGGTCTCGGTCTCGCCTCCGGTCAGGGCTTTCGTCCCGCCTTTGGTAAGGACTTACATCTCTACCACGTCTCCCACCTCGAGCGGCCTGGTTTGCACCTCCACGATCGGGTGGCTCATACTCAGACTCGTCTCCCTCCGACTCGGACTGCGGCTGGTTGAGGTAAGGGCCGAACCTTCTTGCAGCCGGTTGGCCATTGTGTTGGTTCCGGTGTCCCTGACCCATGAGATTCATTTGTGCAGTCAAGGCGTTAAGGGCTTCCGTGAGCTGAGCTTGTCCGGCCTGCAAGGCTTGGAGTTGGGTGTTGATCTCAGCTGCATCATTCAAGTCTCCCATGCCTCCTGGAAAATAAGAAAGACAAGAGGATCAAGTGCAAAAAGGAATTGCAAAGAAAGAAGGAAGAAAGAACTAAAGAAAGAAAAGAAAATAAATGTCAAACTTAAATGCAAATGAATGAAGGAAAGCAAATATTTTTTTTTTTTTTGAGTTATGAAAATTAATTTCGAAATCTTTTTAATAAGGAAAGTTGAAATCTTTTTTTTTTTTTTTTTTTTAAACTTGGAAAAGAAGTAAAAATCGAAAAGATTTAAAAAGAGAAAGAAAATCAAACTTTAAATGCAACTGCAATCAAATAAATGCAAGAATGATCAAATAATGCTGAATATGGAAAGCAAAATCGACCAAGATGCACAAACAGATTGACAAGATGATGGGATGCACGAAATGATCTAGCAATCCTAGGATGAACAATGCTATGAACAGCAAGAACAACAAAGAACAATTTTTTTTTTTTAAAAAGATGCAAGAATGCAGAAACTGAAACAAGATGAACTAAAGGATAGAATTAACCAAATCTTTTGGAGCCTTTAGCTCTGATACCAAATGTTACAGGCTGGGAACCAGGCTGCAAACTAATGGCTTGGAGAATGAGATTCTGGTCGATTTTGGTACTGGTCTTGAAAGGACTTGATGCTTGGATCAAAACTGTCCAAAACTGTACCTGAAACAAAAGAAACTTTTTATGAGTTTTTATAGATTTATAAAAATGAAGAACAGAAGCAAACTATGAAAATAAAACAAGAACAGAAACAGAGATGATTTTTATGGGTTTTAGATTTATAAAATGATTCAAACAAAAGATGCAACAGAAATAAAAATAAGGGAAATAAAAGGGATAGAGATGGTGATGGAATCTGTTGCTGGATGTGTGTCTCTCTCAACAGATCAGTGGATGGATAATGAGTAGAAGATGGGATTAGCCTTGCTGGATGTGTATCACTCTCAAGGCAAATCGTTGGGGGGATTGATGGGATGAAGAATCGCCACAAGCTTGATGGTTGGAGCTTGATAAGACTCGGCTGCTCTCTCTTGCTTCTCACACTAGAAAGACTTAGGGTTTTCTTTGCAAAGGCAAAACAAATTTCATAAAAGACTTAGGTCACAAAAATCGCCAGCCACAAGGGGTTATAAAGCCATCCCTTTGTGGACTCAACAATGTCTTAAAAGGCCTAGACAAATGGCCAACTCTCAAAAGAAATAAAAGGCTGACAAAAGCCCAAAGTCTTAAACCAAAATAAAATTAAAATAAAAATAGAAAACCGGTTGCTGGTTGAGATGCCTAAACCAAAGCTCATAGTATGCTTGCATGTTGCCTCATTAAAACCTTATCGGGAAAACCCAGTGGGACAAAACCCGATGAAGGAAAAAGAGTACAACACATACTACTTACTTTGGTGGTCGGCTATATCTCTGAACCGGAAGCAATGTGATCGGTTGGGTTGGAGATTGATTCTGAACCAAGGTTGAATGTGGAGATGATGAAACCGGATTGGTTCTGGCCGAGTGATCTGAATTGGATTGGACCGGCCGGGTCTTGAACTTCAATTGAACCGGCTTGGTCTTGTATCTTCAATTGGATCATCTCTTCAATCAGTAGCTGGTTCTGGCCGGTTTGTCCATCTTGATCTAGGATCTGTTGGACAGCCTTGGAGAACCCTTCCCTCATCGCCCTGGTTCCACTCCTAGTGGTTGGACCGCGCCTAATTATGGGAACCTCTACTTGGATGGCCTCATCAACACGTACGATATGTGTGGATCTAGCGAACTTCGAAAACGAATTTGGACTCTTCCGAAGATAATGATTGTTTTGCTAATTCAATTATTAATTTCATAGAGTCCTTGTTTGATTGATATCATAAATCTTAGCATTTATAAGGAACCGAACCGAACCAAATTCACTCTATAACAAAGAACAAGCTGTTTCTCGTACGGTATGCTTTCCAGATCTCAGTTCGCTCTATATGGTTGGAAAGGAATAGGCGTAATCACGGTGAAACCCCATCTACTTCATAAGCTCATTGACAAAAATATTCGTAACAGGCTTTCTCTTCTGGTCAACTCCCGAGAGAACTCAGAAGCAATATGAGGGGATTCTTCGCATTTGGTTCAGCACTAGAGTCTAAGCAATGAGTCTGTTCTGATTTTTCTAAATATTAAGATTTTCCAGCATTGTCGCGCTTGATGTAAAATAGAACTTTGATGAATACAATTTGATAGTCGTTCCAAAAATAAAATAAATAATAACATGTGTAGTAACATGGGTAGTGCAGACTGTACAACGTATGAGGGTTTAGTAAATGAAAATAAAATCTAAATAGTTTTATAAAAGGAGTACCATCATCTTATTGTTACCTGAATACGTGCGAACTTAGGTTTAGTTCGTTAAAATTTTTAATCTTTTGTTAATAAGATACATTATGCATGTTTACATCCGATGTGTTCTAAACTAATTTTAACATTGAAAAGGAAAAAAATCTTCTTTACTTATCATCTTCTTCTCAACTTTAACTCAAAAGTCTTTGGATCCTTGAGCTAATTTCTTTTTTTTTGATAAATCCTATTGGTTGATCCGCTCGGCTCCGGAAAAAAAACGCGTTTAGTGCTATACAGTAGATTTGGCTACTACACTGCCTAATCCGAGTTTGGAATATTTTCCGACTAATATCAAAGGATGAAATCGATCATCTGTTACAATCCATCATGTAAACCACTTGGGACAAAGCCCAAGCTCAGACTAACTAAATGATGAACCAACTCCCTACATTAGATCCACGATGGGATTTCGGAATACACAACATTTCCGCTTAATCCAATGTATCTTCTTTATATAAAGAGCTTTCACACAGAGATACTCATCGCAAAGATTGACATAGAGATAATCAGAAAATCTCTATTTACTTTTGTAACATATGAAAATCAATTAGTCATAATGAAAGAATCAGAAACGTCATCTCCATTTAGTGCTGTGTGTAGTCACACGTTATTTTGTGAGGCTATATAAGGAGCCATACTCTTCTCATTCTATAGATACATCCAAAAACAGCAAAGCTACTTTCTCCTTCTTATTTTTGTTTTTGTGTCGAGAGTATAACATAGATATAGGTTCGACAGGCTCTGGTTCTCAAGTGTTGTGAGGCTAGAGATATAGGCAGTTGTATCCTGGGATCCTTAAGCGTATCAAACCGGCACAGTTCGGGCGTTTAAAGGGTTAAGGAAAGAGATTTCAATCTCGACTCTGATTCAGTCCAGTTCTTTTCATACTACGGTATTATATTGTTGTATTTTTAATTTCTACTTCTGTAATTTTTATTTGCTTTACATATCAAATTGCCATATTGTAAATTTGGTGCCTACAAAGCAGCCGGATTCTCACGTTGTTCAAGAGAGACCCCCAATTGCAGATGAGGGTGATGAGGTACATTCTCTCTCTTATCTCCTCTGATCAGAATTCCAAATTGAGTCTGAGGAAAAAAAGACACAAGATGTTAATCATTTCTCTCCATTCAGGTGGTAGAAAGAGTTCTAGGATGGATCATGAAGATGTTCCCAGGAGGGCCATCGAAAAGAAGGACAAGCAAGCTTCTCTAATGCACGCCTTGCTCTCAGCTATTCTGTACATCATGGCACAGTCATGCGCCTCTCTTGCTTCTTCTCCTATTGTTTTGGAAGAATTCGTTTAGCTTTTGATCCCAAAAATTGGGTTTCATCTGGCTCGAGGAAAATTAAGAAGACAGCATATAGTGAGTGTGATACAGACACTTTGAAAAGAGTTCCAAAGCAGCTTGAACAGAGAGGTTTTTATGAGTGCGTTTTTTTGTTGTTTATTTACTTGAATTTTTGTAATTGTTGATTATAGTGCAATATACTAATTACCATAGTAATCCAGTGTAGTTTTGTTTGGACATCATATTTTCACTGCGTTAGTTTTCGTTTATGACTCAGATAAACAATTAATTTTAGGGTTACTTTGATCTTATAAATGAACTTAACTATCTTAACATTATTAGAGCATGTCAAATGAAGAAGGTTTTTCATTGGAATTCTTAAAAATAAGAAGATATTAAAATAAGAAAAAATTGGCAAATTGGGCAATTCGCAAGTTTGAAATTAGGGAATTGGGCGATCTCAAGTTTAAATTAGCCAATTGGGCAACTTTTTGCATTCGCCCATGTAAACTTATGTCTAAATATCTTTTGGGACCTTTGTCAGATTCATTATTTACATCTTTGCCATTTCAATTAAAATATATCTAAAATAAAATTTGTCACATTACCTCTCTCATTCTTTAATTTGTCACACCACCTCTCTCATTCTTTTTCTCTTTCCTTCTTTTTCTCTCTCCTTCTTTTCCACACCACCAACCATCATCTACGAAAATCATCTCCCTCTCCTTCTTTTCCTCTCATCTTCTTTTTCTCTCTCATTCTTTTCTACACCACCACCTTTACAGTTAAATTAACTGAAGAAGAAAAATCATTTTTTCTTTAACTGAAGAATAAGAAACCATTACGCTCATGTACACTCCAAGCCCCTGTTTATGAAATTTATACATATGACACCTAAATGTAATATTTATACACTAAAAATGATTAAAATGAATGCTTAATATCATACAAAAATACTATATATCATTTATTAATTATTAAAAGTATAAATACTACAAAATGTTTATTAAAATTTAAAAATTGATTTCTTAAAAGTAATCTAATGGGAAAAATTATCTAGGTTAGATTTCGATTTTATTGAAATTTATTGTAACTGTATTACATATTACATTCTCTTAATTGTTTGGTTTTTTAAAAAATATATCATTATATTTCATTATCTTTTAATTGTTTAAATTATATTTCATTATCTTTTAATAATTTAGTTTTTAAAAAATCTTTGAATAATACAAGATAATATAATGTCTATTTTCTATTAAAACATCTTATATCCATCTAAAATTCTAGTTTTCATGGCTGTGATTTTATTGAGAAAAACTAAACAATTAATAGAAAATGTCTTTTTTCTATTGAAAAATTATCTAGATTTTATTTCGATTTTATTGATTTTTTTGTAACTGTATTATATATTTCATAATAAAAATATGATGTATTTTTTTAAAGAAATCTTTCATTATATTTCATTTTAGATGTCTTTAATGTCAATTATTTATTGTTTAATCTTTAATTGTTTAGTTTTTTAATTGTTTAGCTTTTTATTATAAAAAATATTTAATTGTTTAGTTTTTTTATTATAAGATGTATTTCACTTATTTATTTCAACATTTCATTTCTAAACAATCTTAATTTTATATGAAAAATTATGTTGTCTAAATGAATGTGCTTCACATATATGAAAACACAATTAAACTAATATGTTAATTTATTTTATTGAATTTAATGAAAATATTTTGGTATATCAGCTTTTACAAATGAAATGTTGTTATAAATTATTTCATTGTTTTTACCACCTTTTAGTTAATTAGATCATCTATAATGAGATTGACAAAATTTTAGATTATAATACCAATAGGTTATTAGAAAAATATTTAAATTTTATATAGAGTAAAATGTGAGTTCTAAATAATTAACGTATAATTGTTTTGGAGAGCACTGTGCTCTCGTTGTATTCGTAGATGTATTTAAATTTTATACTTAATATGTATTTAAACTCTCCAATGCAATAAGGGATATAAACAAAAGGTATTCATAGATGTTATGTATTCGTACACCGATGTATTCGTATACCTTAAATATATGTATACTTATGTATACATATACTTGTGTATTCGTACACCTTAAGTATTCGATGGGTTATGTTGGTATTCGTATATTTTATGTATTTGTACACCTTATGTATACTTATGTATATGTACACCTTATGTATTTGTACATCTTAAGTATTAGATGGGTTATGTTGATATTCGTACACCTTATGTATTCGTACACCTTCTGTATACCTTAGGTATTCGTACACCTTAGGTATTTGTACACCTAAGGTATTCGTACACCTTATGTATACTTTATGTATACGTACACCTTATATATTCGTACACCTTAGATATTCGTACATCTTATGTATACGTATACTTATTTCTTGAGTTATAGTGAATTAGATTGTATTAAACGTTAGGCATAGGGTTCCGGATTTACCCAAGGGTTCCAGATTGTTTCGGATTCTGGATTTACCCAATGGTTCTGGATTTACCCAAGGGTTCCGGATTTAGGATTCAAGGTTTAGAGTTTAGGATTTTAGGTTTAGTGTTTTGTTGATGGTTTTTAATATTTAAGATAAATGTAGACAAATTTGTTCTTCCTACCATTTTGACAAAAAATGAAAGATCCATGTAGGTTTCCAAGTTTATTAAATTTACCCAGATTTATGAAAATTACCCATAAATTTATATAATTTTATGAATAATTTATCATTTATTTGGGTAAATTTCATCAATATGAAAGTTTCTTTTATGGGTCAAAATGTATAATTTATTCGGATTCTGGATTTACCCAAGGGTTCCGGATTTACCCAAGGGTTCCGGATTTAGGATTCATGGTTTAGAGTTTATGAGTTTATGTTTAGTGTTTTGTTGATGATTTTAAATATTTAAGATAAGAAGTTTATGCGAGAGAATTTGGTCAAACTCAGGTTGAGTCTTAACTTCTTAAGACATAAAAATCACTAGATACTTGACATGGAGGCACCAAATTATGACTTTTTCTTGGGTTCACCCCCTAGGGTGAACCTTTAGGTTCACCAACCAATAGGAAGTTGTCATTTCAAATCTAGTATCTTTTAATTAAGGAAACAAAATAATTTGCCAAATTATGTTATGCTTTTAAAATAAATAAAAAGATTAAATAAATAAAAATAACAATAGTTCTAAAAAATATTATTTTTAAAAAATATTTATTTATAAGATTTAGAGTTTAGTGTTTAAGATTTATAGTTTAGAATTTATCCAAATGTTTATTGTTTTTTCAAGGATTAGAGTTTACCCAAGGGTTTAGGGTTTACCCAAGGGTTTAGGGTTTAGGATTAGAATTTAGGGTTTAGTGTTTTGTTGACAACATGTTTAGTGTTTTTCCAAGGGTTTAGGGTTTACCCAAGGGTTTAGGGTTTAGGATTAGAGTTTAGGGTTTAGTATTAGAGTTTAGGGTTTAGTTGACAACATTATTTTTTTAATTCGTTTTTATATACTATTTTTATTTATTTTTAAATTTTATTTTGAAAAGATAATATAATTTGACAAGTTATTTGTTTCATTAATTAAAAGATATTAAATCTAAAATGACAATTTTCTATTGGTTGGTGAACCTTTAGGTTCACCCTAGAGAGTGAACCCAAGAATAACTCCCAAATTATCCTATATTTTTTGGACTTAATCTTGGTGTACCCCTAGAATAAACCTTAAGGTTCAACAACCAATAGAAATCACTCATTTCACAATTGATATCTTTTAAAAAAGTAAACAAAATATTGTCGAGTTATATTACATTTTTAAAATAAAAATATTAAAAATAAAAATAATAATATATGCAAAAAAAAGATTTTTAAAAAGATTTTAATTTCGTCAACAAAACACTAAACTCTAAACTCTAAATCCTAAACCCTTGGATAAATACTAAACCCTAAATTAAAAACATTAAACCATAATAGTATTTTTAAGATTTAATGTTTTAGTGTTTAGTGTTTTTGATTTAGAATTTAGGATTATCCAAGTGTTTATGATTTATCCAAGGGTTTAGGGTTTAGAATTTAGGGTTTAGGGTTTAGGGTTTAGAGTTTAAAATTATCCAAGGGTTTAGGGTATACCCAAGGGTTTAGGATTTAGGGTTTAGGGTTTAGAATTTAGGGTTTAGGGTTTAGAGTTTAAAATTATCCAAGGGTTTAGGGTATACCCAAGGGTTTAGGGTTTAGGACTTAGGGTTTAAGGTTTAGTGTTTTTTGACGATATTAAAAATAGTTTTCAAAAATTCATTTTTTGTAACGGCTATTATTTTTATTTGTTTTTTTATTTATTTTAAAAACATAATATAACTTGACAATATTTTCTTTTCTTTTTTAAAAAATATTAATTATGAAATACTTGATTCCTATTGGTTGGGTGAACCTAAATGTTCACTCTAAGGGTGAACCTAAGGATAACTCTATTTTTTGGGGTGAAATAGCACTATAGCGGATATCTTTTTCAATAGATTATAAGCACGGCTCTACCTATGACTAATCAAGAACTTGGGATGATTGGAAATCTGCAGGTTGTACTCAATATGGGATTATATTGGTTCTAGCAAGTAGATATGATCCTTGAAAATTAAAGTTATTAGATCAGTTCATCGTGAAAGGTGTAGGGTTTGTCATTTTATTAACAAATTTGTCATTTCATTAACAATTTTTGTCATTTTATAAACATAAAAATTATGACGAATGCACTTTGCTGCCAGATCCCAATTTGTCATTTTATTTTTGGGAAAAAAATGTAGCATTTCGTGAGTGTTTCTATTTTTGGCAAAAAACAAAAAGTGTGAGATCAATTTTGACCAAAAAAATGTAAGATTCACGTAGGTTTCCAAATTTATTAAATTTACCCAACTATATTAAAATTAAATGTAGACAAATTTGTTTTCCTGCCATTTTGGCAAAAAAAGAAGGATTTATGAAGGTTTCCAAGTTTATTAAATTTACTCAGATTTATGATAATTATCCATAAATTTACATAATTTTATGAATTATCGTTTATTTTGGTAGATTTCATAAATATGAAAGTTTCTTTTATGAGTCAAAATGTATAATTTATTGGGTAACTTTCATAAATTTTAGAGTTTACATCGATTTTATATTAATTCGTATAGATTTATGTTGACTTTATATATGAAAAAATATGTATTATATTAAAAGTAGTTGCTCATATATGATTTTTAAATATTAAATATGATCCAAAAGCTTAATGAATAAAGAATATTTATGGGGTCCACAAAAGTTAGTTGTTAAAAGTTAGTGGGAAAAAAATTATTTTTTATAGGCAAAGTGGATTTTGGATCCCACAAAATTACTTTTCCAGCTTGCCAAGTTTAATAGGCAAAAAGGTTAAAAATGTCATAAATTTATTCTCTCTCTACTAGGTTACCCAATTGCCTAATATAAACTTGAGTTGACCCATTTTCTTAATTCAAACTTAAAAGTTGCCCATTCCCCTAATTGACCCTTAAAATAATAGGAAAAGAGGAGAGATAGTTAGATAAATTCTCAAATTCCTCTAAAAAAAATTCTCCAAATACTCTTTTTGGATGTGTAGTGTTCTGAACCATTAAGTTTTAGAAAGAAAATAAAATCAGCTGTAAAATTGTATTATAATAAAATACTATAGTTATTATGTTTAGATACTGACTTTAAATATCAACTAATGGAAAACTGATATATAATAGAAAACTACGAAACCTACCTTATTTACCATCGAAATATATGGTAAGTAAAACATATCAAATTCAACATTTTGTAATAAAATACTATAGTTATTATTATTATGTTCTTAGTAATAATATTTTCCAAATAAAAAAACAAAATCAACACCGAATTAATATTTATAAATATCTGAATAGTTCCTATATATTGGGGACATAAAAACTAAAATCAAATATTCTAAAACTATTATCTATAAACTGAACTACCCAAAACCGGATTATCCTACTATTTTTTATCTAAAAGATTTGAAATTATTATAATTTTATGTTTGAATAGAATCATCTGCATATTTTTTATCCAAATATAATTTCTGAATTAATCGTTATATTATCCAAAAATTAAAATATCATTTTTACCCCAATTACTCGATATTTTAACGGATTCCTAACATTGTTATTCGAACCAAATCGAAAACCAAATTAACCAAACCAAATCCAAATTCATAAATAACCGAATAGTTTTTATACTTCTTAATAAAAAAAAATGAAAACCAATCCGTAAACAAACTGAAAACAAAAAAAAAACAAAAAAAAAATATCAGTGAACAAATAAACAGGTTAATAAGTTAATAAAAACTAGTTTTGCACTCCTAAACGCAGGTAAAAATCTAGTCTCATTTTAAAGATGAAAAGACACAAGAGAGATTATTATTAGTAAGTGCACAACCAAATTTCAATATTTTTTTAATTTGTGTAAAAAATGTAAAAGATAATACTCTTTATGATTTTATATTTTGTATATATATATTTTTGATCAAATATATTAATAAGATCTTATCCCAAAAAAATACATGATTTTTTTTTTTCAGATGTGAAGATATTGGAGAAGCTAGAATGGTGGAGAGTGTTTTAAGTGAAGAGAAATCAACTAATAGAGGAGCTTTCATCATAGCTGTTGTTTTATAAAGTTTATTATTGACTAAGGCACTTTCCAACAATAGCTCAAAATGTCCTTAAAGATGGCTATATGCAATCTTATGTAGCTTCAGGTGCTCCTTTTTGGCTTAAGGATCTCTTTGAGAATGAAGAAAGGCTGTCCTCTTTTGCAGTTGGGACTTAGTGGTTCAAGCACTAGATTTTTTTGGGTTAGAGCGTTAACTGGTTGAAGTATGGGGGTTAATGGCTTAATTTTTTGGTATATATGGTCGTGAGTAGTACTGACCTTGTAGTGTTATGCTTCATTGTAAGCATGGTTGTAACCAAACTTTATGCTCGGTTGAGCTCAGTAATTATATTATCAGATGACAAAAAAAAATGTGATTTGATTGTACTACTACTCTAACATGCCGCTTTTTGCTTCTTCTTTTTTTGAGTTATGAGTCGCAAGTAGGCTTGATTTAGATTATTACCATGCCCTCCTAATCGAAGAAATCAAAGAAGCCATATACGAAAATGGATCTTCCAGAAACAGCATTGGTCAATGCAGGTAGTCTCACTTTAAAAATGAAAAGACACAAGAGTGATTATTATTAGTAAGTGCACAACCAAATTTTAATATTTTTAAAATTTGTGTAAAAAATGTAAAAGATAATACTCTTTATGATTTTATATTTTGTATATATATATTTTTGATCAAATATATTAATAAGATCTTATCCCAAAAAATACATGATTTTTTTTTTTTCAAATGTGATTTGATTCTACTGCTACTCTAACATGCCGCTTTTTGCTTCCTTTTTTTTTTTTGAGTTATGAGTCGCAAATAGGCTTGATTTAGATTATTACCATACCCTCCTAATCGAAGAAACCAAAGAAGCCGTATACGAAAATGGATCTTCCAGAAACAGCATTGGTCAACGTCTTGTGCCGATTTCCACTGAAGATCATCGCGATGTTCAGAACAGTGAGCAAAGAATGGAGATCCCTCATCGACTCCGACTTCTTCAGAGACCACTACATCTCCTTCAACTCATCTTCCTCCCTCTCCTGGTCAATCATCCAAACCAACCCCCACAAACTCTCACTCGAGATCGTTGGCCACCACGGATGCAACACGTGGGGTCTCGATCGTTCTCCTGCTTCTTTCTTGCGTTTCTTCGCCAAGACCACAATCAGAAAGCTCTTGGTCTTATCTTGTACGGACGGTCTGGTCTCGCTCTGCGCTGAAGCTAGCGACGGATCTCCTTCGTATTACATTGGAAACCCTTTGTTGCAAGATTGGTTTCAACTCCCTCTCCCTCCCTTTCTCTCCTCGCGGGATCTTCATAGTTTGCGTAAGAACGAGCGTTTCAGTGACACTGGACTGGTTACGGAGATGCAGAGTGGGGTTGTCGTGAGTTACAAGGTTGTATGGATGTTTACATACGACACATCTTCTGATAAACTCGAGTTTATGATTTACTCATCTGAAACGGGGACGTGGAGGAAACGACACGTGTCTTGTCCACATTCCACTGTCTGGGAAAGACAAGACAAGTCCATTGCGTTGAATGGGATTCTTCACTGGCTTTCTGAGGATACTCCTAGTTTCGACGCACGTTCTATTGTAGCTTATGATTTCTACGGAGGTGGTGGTTGTGATGATGACGATGAGTGTCGTATCATACATTTCCCCGGTAGTGAGGTCGCTGGAGTTTACAGGAGGAGCTTCACAGCCTCTGAAGGATCCATTGTTTATTTTAACCGGTTCCATGAGAATGAAACATCGACGCTACGGGTTTGGAAGCTGGTCAAGTACGAAGATGTTCCTCAGGCTTGGCAACTCTCTTGGGATCTCAAGTTGGATTCCTTGACGGGATCTGGTATCAGTTATTTCCCCGTGGTGATGCATCCTTTGAACTCGGAGATTATCTACTTGTGGAACAGTACCTCGAAAGATCTGGTCTTGTTTAACTTGCGCACACGTGTGTTCAGTGTTCATAGAGAGACAGAAGTAGATGGCAAGTGTATGGATGGTTGCATTTTGAGTTTTAACGGCTGCAGCGAGTATATGGACAGCATCCGTAAATACAGTCTCATATGGTATCAAGCTGGTCCTAACAATCTCTCCTTTTCTCAGTATATTTTCCCTCGTTGGCTGCACCGTCTCCCTCGTCCTCACTCTACTTAGTGTGTACTCTGTTTTGAGCTTGAACCATCCCTCATGTGTAATCTAATGGTAGAAGCCAACTTATCATGCACCAGCGTTGTGGTTTCCACTACAAATCAAACTCCCTTCAAAGAATATAAGCTGATTATATTTGGTTTCCACTACAAATCAAACTGCAAGCAAGCATAAGCCATGTTTGAAGGGAGTTATTGCTTCTTCTCCTGTTGTTTTTATCCATGAATTTTGTTATCTCTGATTGTCGACATGTCCACGCAATATGATTTACCAAAAGAAATTTCCCTGTGATTCTGAATATTATACTTTAAACCATTTAAACTCAAATATTTTCTACATACTATTCTTTTTTGGGAAATTTGATTACATATACATTGTAGGATTTAAATGAAGCATATGTACATAGCAAACCAAAGGCCATGATATTTATGAAATATTTGCTATATTGCCCTTGAATGGGGTTTTCTTTTTTTTCTCTTTTTTTTTTTATAAATATGGTTTCCCCTTCAATTCTTAATTGGTTTCAATTTCTGTAAAAACAATTGTACAATTTTGTTGTTTATATAATAAAAACAAGTATTTTTTTCTACACATAATATGCTTTAAAAATTTCAAAACAAACATATATTTTATAAATTTTATATAATATTTCATAATCGCAATTTTGAATCCATATTATTTTAAATTACAGTATAGTCTCATAAATTTCTTTTTCTCTTCTTTTGTAATTTATATATCCTTCTCTGCCTCCTAATTCTTCTTACTCACTACTTGATCAGTTACACTGTTTTGTTCTCCAACACTGTCGCCACTCATCATCTCTCTCTAAGGAAATTTTAGAGAATTTCATATATACAAAATTATTGGGAGTGTCGAGTATTCCATACCATAATATGTATAGCATAGTCACGAAATGGATAAAAGTTTGGGTTTAGGGTTTAGGGTTTAGGATTAGGGTTTGAGTTTAAGGTATATGGTTTGGGTTTAAAGTTTGGGTTTAGGGTATATGGTTTGGGTTTAGGGTACAGAGTTTGGATTTATGGTTTAGAGTTTGGGTTTAGGGTATATGATTTAGGTTTAGGATTTGGGTTTAAGGTTTAAGATTTGGATTTAGGGTATATGGTTTGGGTTTAGGGTTTAGTATTTGGGTATTTGGTTTGGGTTTAAGGTTTGAGTTTAGGATATATGGTTTGGGTTTAGGGTTTAGTGTATATGGTTTGGGTTTCGGTTTTGGGTTTAGGGTATATAGTTTAGGTTTAGGGTATACTGTACTATCTACAAACCCTTTATCTTTTCAGCCTTTTTATTTTCTTCGTCCTCTTCATAATGGTTGGTGTTATAAAATAATTGTTTTGTACTATATATTGGACGAAGAGAAATTTGCTGTAAGAGTCACATTTCTACTTATTAATAGCCTAATGAGTCACTTTCTTATACTAGACCACTTTTCCCCAACTATTAATTTCCAACCGATGGGAAGAAGCTTAAGTTGTTCTCTCTCAACCATTAATATAACTAACTAAATGAAGAGAAGGCGGGCTTTTATCACAGCCGTCGATCTGCAAAACGGATGGACGTCCCAGATTGCCTCTCTCAGATCTGGACATGACTGCTATCTGCTTCAACCTCCACCCTTAGATTTTAAAATGTACTTGACAATCGTACGGTCCTTAATTTTTCTGTGTTTTACCTCATCCCCACCTCATCGTCGTTTCTGTGTTTTTTCGTTTTCACCTCTCCATCTTTTACCGTCGTTGTTCATGTCCCTCACCCTGTAAATTTCCTGCTAATCTTCTGTTAACAAGGTTTCTCAGTCCTCTAAACTTGATTATCTTGATCTTGATTAATATCCCTCTTTAGCTCATGTGACTTAACTATTTATTTTCTCGATTTCAGGGCTCGCAATGGCTGAGCATTGCATGGTCATCGCCGGTGAGTGGCAAATCTCCGCTGACAACCACTGGAATTTCTCGATAGACAAAGACCACATGACCCGAATTGTCTCCCTCCGGTCCGGCATAACATTGACGGAATTACTGAACACTGTGTTCAAGGAGTTCTTTGACAACACTGAACTACTCCGCACTGCCTCTCTGAGCTACTGGCCTCCGAACTCGAAGGAACTAGCAACATGATTAACGACACCACCAGTTATGCTTACAAACGATGGGGCTGTTTCCTACTTTTACCAGCACTTCCAAACCAACAAAGGAATGAACCTCTTTGTTACTTTCAACTCTCAGCCGCGCACTTGTCAGACAAGCCATGTTGATGAGAACCCTTTACCCTTCACCACTCCGAATCAACCAATAAAGAGGACTCACAGTCCATTCTCTTCCTCGGGTCTTCGCCACCCCTCAACTGCTGGTTCTAAAATCCCTGGCTTCTCTCTATTCAACGATGACGAATTGAGCTTGTCTCAGGATCGCCCTCCTGTACAGAGCTCATATCGTACACCTGTTCGCCCTCCGAGTTGCCCGTCTGTACAATTACCGAATTCTCCACTTGTTCAGGCTAACACTTATCCACCTGTTCAGCCTAGCAGTTATCCACCTGTTCAGAAGGCCATTTATACAGCGTCCGGACAGCCTTCCTCTGCGTCTCAAATTCCTGCCGGCTCTATTCCCACTGAAGACACTACAGATCGATCCTTTCTTAATGCACGTAGATCGTGTCCAGCAAAACCCTCTCGTTTATCTCTTATAGACAAAACTGTCTTGTGTGGAGATGAGATGCTAGAAAACATGTTCAAAGAAGACCCAGAAAACATACCCGACAGCTGGGTTACTGATGACGATGAGGAAACTGAGTCTGACGCTTCGGTTCCTGGTGACATTGATGATGTCCCAACTCGAGGGTACGATGAAGATTTCTGGACTCCTCTAATTGATAAAAATCTTGGTGGTTCAGATGCACCAGAGCTTATGGCGGGGATTTCAGTTCCTAAGACCGCCCCTCACATCATCCACTGCACCACTGGTGACGCTTTTGATCACACCGTCCTTGTATCTGGCGAACTCCCACCATACTGCCAACCTGACCCGGGGTCTTCCTCATCCTATAGGGCCCCTCACACTTCTACACCTGTTCAGGTCCGAAGCTGTCCACCTGTACAGAGCCGTAGCTGCCCGCCCGCTCCCAGGGGTTCTGCATCAACCAGTACTGGTCGAACACGTGCTCAGCAGGACCAGATACGGCCTCCCACTCCACCTTCAAGAGAAACCAGACCTCTGTCAGAGATCAGCGACGAGGAATTTGATGTCCCACCACTTTTCGACGACACTTTGTATGAAGCTGACGATGTCCCTGATTTGGATATTGACGATGATGAACCATATGTTGGGAAGCTGTATGCCTCAAAACAAGACTGCCAGATTGGCATTGCCATTTATGCAATCAAGGAACAGTTTCATTTCAGGCAGACCAGAACCAGTAGGCATTCCTTTGTCCTCAGTTGTCATGATACTCGCTGTGATTGGAGAATCCTTGCTAAGGAGCTGACCACGTGTGGCTACTACACCATCAAGAAGTCTCAGTTGAATCACACATGCGACATGGACACTCGCAGGCTTTACAAAAAACGTGCTACTGCTAAGGTGTTGGGACATATCTATCGCTCTAAATATGGAGATCCCACGGATGCACCCAAAGCTCTCCAACTTCAGCAACTTATCCTTGAAGACCTCCGCGTTTCTGCTTCCTACACGAAATGCCACCGCGCAAAAGGAATTGCACTAGACCTTACCCATGGTAATGCAGAGGAATCTTTCCTCAATGTTGCCGACTACTTTGAGAGGCTGAAAGCTACTAATCCAGGGACCATCACTGCAATCGAAACCGAGGTTGATGATGAAGGGAATACACGCTTCCTGTACGCTTTCCTAGCCTTTGGTGCATCAATTCAAGGTTTCCGTCGCGTACGCCCCGTTTTGATTATTGATGGCACACACTTGAGTGGGAAATACAAAGGGGTACTGCTCACTTCTAGTGGTCAAGATGGTAACTTCCAAGTCTTCCCCCTCGCCTTCGCTGTTGTTGATGGAGAAACAGAAGAGGCCTGGACGTGGTTCCTGAGCAAAGTTGAAAGGATCATTGCTGATTCTAACACTCTCAGCATCATCTCTGATCGCCATGCCTCCATTGTCAAAGCCAAAAGTCTGGTTTTTCCAAAGGCGCACCATGGAGCCTGCATTGTTCACCTCATGCGAAATGTTGTCTCCCGTTATAAAAGCAAGGGCCTAGCTAAGATGGTATGTGAGGCTGCATTCTCATTCCGCCGCTCAGATTTTGATAAGAACTTTGACAAGATCAAGATAGCTAATGCAGCATGCTTCAAGTACCTTGAAGACATTGGCACTGCAAAATGGAGTCGCACTTACTTTAAGGGCAACCGTTACAACCTCCTCACCAGCAACGTTGCAGAACAGTTGAATAATGCTATCTCAAAATCAAGATCTTCTCCAATTGTAGAGATGTTCATGTTCATCCAGCGGATGCTTACTAGGTGGTTCTCAGCTAGGCGGATAAATCATCAAAACACAGGGGCTTGGTCACACCTGAGGTTGATAAGGTCATGCAGACACATGTGAGACTTACCAAAGGGAGCAAGATTTATCCATCTAAGGACTGGAGCTTCTCAGTTAGAGGCCTCTTTGGCCATGGTAACACTATACACCTGGATACCAAGGCGTGTACATGCCAAGTTTTCCAGAAACTCAAAATCCCATGCGGCCACGCACTGCTTGCTGCTGATTCTGTTGGCCTCCCCTACAACCAACTTGTTGGTGACTTCTACAAGACACAACACTGGATTGAGACATATTCCGGTATCATTTACCCTGAGGCACCAGTTGGGGAACAATCAATCCCTACAGAGATTGCTGATCTAACAATCTACCCGCCACGAACTCGTCGCCCATCTGGCAGGCCTAGGGAGGGAAGAATCCCATCTACTGGCGAAATTCCTGTAAGTCACACGTTCTACAATTCACCCTTTCAATAAATTTCAGATTGTAAGATCATGACTCCTTCTTATTTAACCTGCAGCCTGCAAAGAAGACCAAAACTGTCCCAAACAAGTGTACTCGTTGCGGACAAACTGGTCACAATAGGACACGCTGCGTTGTCCCTCTCTGACTCTGGTTAATTTAATATCCAAGTGATCTATCTATTGAATAGCAAATTCACCTTCGATCAGCTCTGCTTTTGTTTCTATTTTGTCAATTGGCTTGCATGTCAAAAAACTTCTGAACATGTAATAGCTGATACTTCCCTATGCTACAATCTTGTAATGGATGCCGTATTAACTTTTTGGTATTTTGGCTTGCTGGATGGAAAAAAAAAAACCACTTCAACATCTGCTCCCACCACAACTACGGTACATACGTACAGTGACATTCACGTACAGATGCTCCATCCCCAAGTACATGTGTACCGACAACCATATGTCCAGAAACCAGAAAAGAAATTTAAATACACCAAAAGCCCAAAAGCCCAACTGCGTTACATGCCCAAAAAACAACGTTGTCCATTACGAAATACAGAAATCTTACTACCTTTTAAACGACGTCGTTTTCACTTATGCCCTCTCACTACAATTGGGGGTAAATCGACATTTTAGGGTTCAACATCAATCCCCCCAAAACAATAAAAAAAAACAGCATGGGAGACAATCAGAGAGGATTTCCAACGTACTGTAGGTGCGGGACTCGGGTTGCGCGGTTTACCTCCAAAACCACCTCAAATCCTGGCCGCCTATTCCACAAATGCCCCTACGGTGATGAGGTTTGTAAAACCTGGATCGGGTATTAGGTCATCTGTCCACTTTCTTTCACGCATTAGGAACTAGAACGGGTTAACTGTTTGCTGTTTGTTAGAGGGGTTAACTGCCGGTGGAGAACAATTAACAGACCTGTTACTAATTTTAATTTTTTTTTAAAAAATCTGTAGAACAATCGTTATCATCTTTTCAAATGGACTGATGTCTCAGTGGTGGAAGAGATTGAGGATATTAAGGAGATATTAAATACTTTACAAGCTCAGACATCCTCAAACGCCAAGGGTTTACAAGCCTGCAAAACGGATCTACAAGCACTGTCGTCAGAAGCTCAGACATCATTCAGCCTGGCAACGGGTGCAGCTAAGGAGCTGCTTGTTTATCAGGACGATATTCAAGCTGTCAAAATGGAGCTAAAAAGCTTGAAGAACATGGTTGTCTGTGTCACCATCTTCGCCGCTTTCTATATGTTCTGTATGTAGAAGGTTAACCCTATCGGCTTTAGTTATGGATCCAGACATTTCCATGTATCTAGTCATGTATTCCCGGTAACCAGTGGACTAATGTTCCACTGAGAATGTTTAACCAAATTTTCTCATATAACTCCACATCGAATTTGTAATGTAAGCTGTCACTGTAGAATCATTAAACTTTTTCATTTCATTTTTTTAAGGGTGTACGTCTGACCTTATCTTCAGACATTCAGCACCCTCCGCGTACACCAAATACGTGTACACTGTACCAACTAGGCGTACACCGCCACCCATTTTGTTGCAATTTACCACATCTGTCAACAACAACGTGTTCTACAAAAAAAAATGCACATTCTAAACAGCAGTCAAACTGTCTACATTAACACTTATCCGCAAAATATCATAAAGCTTAAAAAAGGCAAGTCCAAAATTAAAACAGATAGTTAGGTTTTTGTTTTACATCGTCACTCATCCAACCCACCCTAACATAGTACACAACCCTGGATCAAATACATCCCAAAAAATGACAAACCTCCACACGCATAACTAGTTACCTACATCACCTCCTATGTACAAGGGTACTACCCAATCCTTGTACACATCAATTGCATACTGCTTCCTGAAAATATCAACCAAACTGTCAGACAGGTCTTCAACATCCGGCTCCTTTACCCCCGTAGCCGCCAACTCCATGTACTTCATCGCAACAGGACCGCAATCACCACTCCTGGTGTTCTGGTAACCATCAGCCATCAACTTCACCCCAAAAGGTTCTACACCACGCACACCAATAAACTGAGCTGGGCAAACCTTCCTCACCAGGTAGGGCAGCATCTTAGCAACTGGGGTCATTATTTTCATCACCTCCTCCATTAGCCTCAGACTACGGTCAGGGTCATAAACCAGCACACTCCAATCAAGAATACTCAGTTCCAAGCCCACCCAGTGATTTGTCCCCCAAATCATCGGTGTAAAGACTTTATCCACATCCAACCCCAGTTTCTTCCCCGGCTGAGTTAGATAAGCAGCCAGCTTTGGGTCCGAAAACACCCGGCTTTTGTACGTAGCAGCATTGAACGCCCTAGCCTTCTGACTCAACTGCTCCATAAACCAAGGAGCCACAAACATTGCCCGGTTTGCTTTCAAAACGTCTGCATGCCTCTGCCCAATGTAGTCCACCAACACCTCCATATGCTGCCACAACAAACAAAAACAAAACATTAACACACACAAGCCAAGCCAACTTTGAATAGATTAGAAATCCCATACCTTGCTGCTCACCCATTTTTGGGGAGTCGCCAAGTCCAGGAAAAACTGGTTGTCGAGATTGTAATCCCGAGCCCCGAGGTGCAGCCTGCGCAGGCAAAGTTACTTCACAGTCATGGCAAACAAACACAATAACATATCAGAAGTAAAGCAGCCATAAAAAGAAACATACACTTTCGGATTAGACATTAACACTTTCTCAAAGTACCCATAGTCAATATCTTCAGCATCCGGCACTATCTGATCCAGTGTGAATGGCGGCTTCGCCAGAAGCAACGAAGCCAAATTCGCCTCCAACTCAACCGGCTTATGCTTCTCACTTGGGGGGGCGGGGGATAAGTCACTAAGATCTGTTATCGTCGTCCCACTGGCCTTATCAATTTTCACAGGTGTCCCCCCCTTTTTCTCAGCTACCTTCACCTCCTCTCCCGAATCTCCTTCAAACCCATGGCCTCGGGTTCCATCAACGCCAATATCACCTTCAGCTGGTTCCTGCTGGCACAAAAAAGAAAAAACAAAAAAAACTCAACAATGCGCGTACACCTGTTCAACCACGCACCCGTACACAATAAAATACTTGTACACCACCACCAGCGGTCTTGTACACATACTTTGGTTTCAGGGCATTCAACAGCATCTTGTTCGCTGTCGCCTTTGCTATCCGGCACATCAACAGATACCTGTACAAACCAAGGGCAAAATTAACGTTCCATCAATATATGTACCTATCCACCAACAACCAAATAGGTAGGGCAGCAATCAAACAACTTCACTTACCTCGTCACTTTTACCATCACCAGACAAAACCTCTCCCTTGCTTCCTTCGGTTCCACCGATAACAACCCCAGCAGCCATTTCCTATCACACATTCCAGAAAAAAAGGACATAAGCAAAACAAGACTTGAGCCAGCTCCAAGGACATCAAAAGCTATTTCATTACCTTATTAGGCTGCACAAGATTATCAACAAGCACACCCGATCCATCTCCACCCCCATACTCCTCAAACAGAACATCAACAAGCTTGTCCAGACGCTCCGCATCCTGCATGTTAACAGGTAAAAAAATCAGGAGTCCATAAACACAGAAGGACACTAAATCAGAACTTACTTTCTCCTCAGCGACATAGTATGTCGAGCTGGTTGTCCCACGGTACAGTACCGTTCCTCGGTGGTCGAATACGCCTTCCTCCACCCACTGGAGTGGCACACCATCCCCTTCCTTAAGGGGTACCAGTATAGGCGGCTGACCCCCTGATGAACTATCAGCATCATTCAAAACATCCTTCTCTGGTGAACCGTCATCCTCTTCTTTAAAAGAGCCACTGTTTCCGCGGGCCTCACTAACCAAGTCACGGTTGGTGCCTGCACTCTCAGTCTCAGATGCATCGAAGTGGCTTTCTCCACAATCTTTGGGAGGCTCATCATCACCACCCTGATGGCTGTCCCCACCACCGCCTTGATAACTATCACCTGCCTGCTCACTATCATCACCACCTCCAGCACTATCACCGTCGTGTTTACTTTCACCGCCATCCCCTCCAGAACTATCACCGTCGGGTTCCTTACCAGCACCAAGAACGTCCTCTTCATAAGAAGAATCCTTCTCCTGTGCAACTTTAGTGCTCTTTCTCCTTTTCTTCCTAGCACTACACAACAGCTCTTTTCTGGGTGTAACATTTTTTCTCGTACGTTTAACAACCCTTCGACTCAGCCTTTCAACCAATTTTTCTAGAATAGACACCCTTGCTTCCACCGCCTCATATCGGTCATCATCAACCAAAGCTGGACGCCTGAAATACCCACTCACCCGTCTTTGCTTCAGTGTTGGCCCTGCAGCAGCACCTGCCCTAGTTGTAGCCTCTGACCTCTTTCTTTTCTTTTCTTCTTTCACTTCTTTTGCCGCCTCATAGTCATACAACGTCTCCTCCGAATCCCCACCTCGCCACAACCCCTTGTTAAACTGCCGCCCACCCATAAGACCCTCTACCACATAGTCCACCCTCCGGTCTGCTATCTCATCATCCCACTTCCCCCACCCATCTGGTTTATCAGCGGCAATCTCCATCATAGGCTGAACTAAAAGCTGCAAAAGAAAACCCAAAAATTCAAAACACTATTAGTACTCATCTACAAAAGCCTTCACCTTCCAAAGTATCTAATAACATACACTGCTCCACACGTGTACACATGTACACCTCGTGTACACCGGTGTACATGCAAACCCGCAAAAAATCTTACCATTAAATACAAAAACACGAAAACATCTATACCTCAGGCGCATGCTCCGCCTCCAGAACATCAGACAAGGTGAGCCCAGAGTGCTTCTGTACTCTGTCAGCGTCTCTAAGCTTCAGCTCATCAGTACCACCAAGCCTTGCCAGCAACTGAAGGATTAGTTCATACGCCACCAGCTGTAAAGCAAGCGGGAAACCAGCCATCTTCTTCGTCTTCTGTCTGAGCTTGCTGCGAAACTCACCATTTGGGTCGTCACAACGCCCAATCACACGCTTTGCTGGTATCATAGTGCTAACTGTCCAGAAAAAGGACTCCCGACCCCACTGGAAAGACAAAAACTCCTTAAGATTCTCGAGTAGCTTCACATGCTTTGGAGTTGGGCGCACGAGGTGTGTAGAAGGTATCAACACCCCGTCCACAATAATAATCAGACACAACCTGAAACGTCTGCTGCGAGAGAGGGTCAGGTCTTCTGTCAACATTTTGACAACGTCCGGGATGGTTATATCCCGCCTGCCGTCAAACAACTTATCCCAGTAACCATAATCGTCGTCCATGTATGTTGGCTGGACATCAGGAACATATCCCTCCTCGAACTCCCCACAAGGAAACCCCGTGACATTGCCAAACTCCAACATAGAGAACTTCCACGGGTTTTCACCGAACACGGGCCAGAGTTCGTATCGTTTCTTTGTAACCAGCTGCCTCACTAACATTGCATGGATCATGACCGAGGCGTAGCTGCACCGTCTGGTAGGCAACTCAAACAGCTTCCCGAAACATGAACCCATGAGCCTGTCGAAGTCAGGTGTATCCCTCAGCGCATTCTTCACAACAACCAAATACTGGAGTGTTGAGTACACATTCAGGCGCCTGCTGGGGTATCTGTCGGTAGCAAAAAGCCGCTCTGGGAGCCTGGTATCCGCGTCTTCGGAGCCAATCAACACATCTGGGCAAAAAAAAAAAAATTGATCTCAAACACAAAACGAAAAAGTCACTTAAACCACATCCCACGAATCAGCCCACAAACCCGTAATGCTAACAAAAAAGGAAAACCCCCAAAATCTGAAACCCTAGATGATTTGAAATCGGGTTAAAAAAACTAACCACCAACGTGCTCTTTGCCCGGTCGTTTCTTTCTCGCCGTCATTTCACTCTAAATCACCGCTAACCGTTCCGGAGACACCGCTAGATAAGTCGTCAACCGCCGTCTGCTTCCTCGAAATCGCCTTCTGGAGAGATAGGTCGCAGCCGTCGAAAAGTTTTTACAGTCTCTCTCCAGCCGGTGTATTTTAATTACCGTGTACAAACGCGAGAAAAGAAAATAAAAAATAAATTAAAACAAACCAACAATTGAATTTGAAATTCGAATCCCAAACCAAGACAAAACCAGGAACCGTAACTAAAGCCTTCTAGTTGGCAATAAAGAGCCCAAGTAGCAGAAAGTGACCCAAACCGATGACAAAAGACATAATGTGACCCATTCTGCCAATTTCTCATTGGACGAATATAGTATAGTATGATATCTAGAATTGTATTAATAATCTTTCACTCGCGGGGAAGGAGAGCGTTGTCTAGTTTTGTAACAAATTGACACAATTTTTCATGCATGGCTATATTCTTCATATATGGTGCTACTATGAATATTAAGTAAATTGACCCTTCTTTTTTTACTAACTAGGAAATTCTGAACCCGAATAAAAATATTACTCAAAGGAAAAACAAAGCTTAGGCATTATATTATATATCACTTTTTGCAGCTATATTATAAATCAGTTAAGTATTACAAAACTGTAAGAAAGAAAATAAATAACAAAACAAAACGATGAGATTAAGTTGTGTTAGATAAGATTAAAAATGTAGTAAAGTTATGCTAGATAATATTTGTAAGAAATTAAATTCTTTGTTTATTTATAACCATGTTTCCCAACATTTTGTTAGTACATATGTCATAGAAGTTTTAGTAGATATATAAAGCATTAGCAAGGAAATATATGAAAAAGAGATTATAGACTTCCAATTAGCATCATCCTTCTCACTTGTAAATCTTAAGAGATTGTCAATGAAAAAGTTGTTTTTTGGTCCTTTCTTAGTTTACATTTTGTTTGTTCTCAATTATAAAACTAAACCAAAAAAGAAAAAAAAATAACATATGTGGCCAACCATATATCTATTCACCAAAAGTTATTCATCTTTTTTTCATCCGAATATCAACATTTTTTATGAAAATAATAATATTGTATCAAGGTTTGTAAAGACTCCACAATCTCCATGTGAATGTCGATAACATTAATAACTGAAACTGAATATCACGAGAATCATGGTCTAATACAAACTGAAAGTACATCTTGTTAGTTATTCGAGTCCACAAAGAGTTTTAATTTCAAGAACAAGAATGTGCTTACACTATACCTAAATGCCGACCATGGTTTATATATGCTTCCATGAGATTATATGTTCACTACCATAACCTCAATATATAATATGATCAATGATTTGTAGGTATATTTTGTATTCTCAAGACTTTATATTTCTCATTTTTCTTAACCATAAGTCGTAATGCTTTGCTCGAGATAGCTATAGAGAAAAATGGGCAATCACATGGAAAACATTAATTATCTTAGATATTTTTTTTATAACAATGAGGCGTTAAAAACGCAACATATGAAGACACATCATACAAATCATGAAAATCCACATCTTCTCTAACACTTATAAAACAAAATCAAATACTAAAAGATGCATCCTCCAAGTTACTCTCTCTAAGATACAATCATTCAATATTCTTATATGAAATTTCGATCAACAACAAAAACATGAATAAGAAGCAGACCAACTGTTACACCTAACTACTTTTATTATTTGGTATGTATCTTCACATTTCATTCAACAATAAAAATTAGAATTACATCCACAATTGTAACTAGCAATTGTTCTTATCCACCCGTTTAATAAAGATAAATTCTTGTTGTTCTTCTTCTCTTTCTCCTTCTTGTCATGTGAAAAAAAATTAACATTTGTTTTTATTTTTTCTTAAATCAGTTTCCTTAGAGTAATGTATATTTATTTTTGTTTGGTGATTTAGTTTCTTGAGTATCTTATCAAATCGAAACAACATGATAGAGATATGGTGTCAGAGGTTTTGTAGACTTTGACAAGTGTGTTTTTCCTCCTGATTATGTATATGAGTCATTTACTCAAGTGATTGTCATATCCTTAAGAACTCAGATCCATCATATTATTTTCTGTAAAAGTTTGTTTTGTTTTATGTTTTAATTTAACTGATATTGGTGGTGTTCGGAGATTTCAAAAAGGAGATACTGGTGCCATTTTTGTGCACATACCGAAAAAGTCGACTTTGTGACTAGATTGAAATATTAGCATGAAGGTAGTTATTTAATATATGTTTATTTGTTTTATATGAAAATTGCTAAATTTAACCCTTTTTCGATGCATGAAACTAAGACTAGTTTTTCAAATTGCATGCTCAAAGATGCTATGTTTGCTGTGAGTCAGATAGTCAAACCTCCCTATATTGTATTGTTGATGACATCAGATGCTGATTTTTTTTCACTTTTGTCATGTGAAAAAATCACATATTCCTTCGAAAAAGAGTTTCTATCAAGTGGTGGATGATGGTATGATCCATGAGGAGAATTACTTTTATGAGGCGCCGGAGGATACAATGTGATGAGTTGTTTCATCAATTATATTACATCACATACGTTTCTTGTTTAATGGTTTAGCCTTCATATTTGATTACCAAATTAATTTGGATTCCAAATGTTTATCTTATCTATTATATTATATCGCATGCATTTCTTATTTAATATTTTAGTATAATTTGATTACTTAATAAATTTGGATTTCAAATGTTTCTCTTTCTTTTTCCTTACACTCCTAAGTTTTACATTGCTTTGTATTTCTTATATGTTCTGTTTTTTCATGATTTCTACAAAAGGAAACACACATACACAAATGTCATGAACGGTTCATGCGTTCACTTTTCAAGCTCACACCCTCAGAGTATTGGTTATGTATTAATTTTAGCTTTATATGGCTTCTAAGTATTTTTTTCTCATTAAATCAGATCTCATATATTAAATCCAATTAATCTAAAAACATCTCCACCGAAAACCTTTTTACACTAAATATTTCACTATTAAAAATACAGAACAATATATATACATTCGAATTCAAAACTGAGTTTAAAAATATCTATATGGTTCAATGAATAAAAATGACTAAAAACAACAATATCATAAATAATTGAACAACTGTGCAACCTTAAAGTTGTTTAGTGAATAAAAATAGATATTTATGTTATGAATCAATTAGTTTCGTTTGTCGTTCTTTATTTCACTCTTTTCTCTCTCTTTTTTTTTCATTCGAAAGAACAAAGATGAAACAAGAACAAGATAGATATATGCACACATACAAATTTGTTAACCAAGTTCAGGATTTGATGTGAATTTGTACATCTAGGTGCTTAAATGGCACAAGAAAACAATTTATTAGCATGACCAAAAGATTGTATACAGATAAAAACCATAAACAAGAAATGTCCTCGAGTTCAGCTCCCACATGTATACACACCTGTCCTCGTATCCACTCATTAAACTAAAACTATACTTGGTCAGTGTATGTTTTAGTGTATTTTGCAGAAGAAGTGTTCCACAGTCTTGTATTTAGCAGAAGAAGTGTTCCACAACCTTTGTAAATTTAAGAACACAGTGGAGAGATCTGTGTATTTATAACAAACCATGGGGATCTACATGTTCTCAAATACCCTCCTATTGAGTCACAAAAATCAAGCACCAAAAGATGTATCTTTTACAACTATTATAAAGTTTTCCAAGAAAGATTACTTATCACCATAATAATCTGGTGTAGTTTTAGTTGGATATTATATTATCAGTGTTCGTTTGAGTTTCAAAACTCAAATAAACAAATATATAGACTAGCTTATTAATTGTTGTGCGTATGTCTTTTGTGTATACATAAAATACCATGGTTGTATCATCCAAACCAAATCCGGCCGCATTAAAAATAATACGTTTTCGGCCGTCAATTTACCAAAAATGTTTGTAGCTTAGTCGGATAATAACTTAATTCTGTTAGAGGTGAAGGGTTTGATGGTCCCAAGTCATTTTCAACACTTTTCGCTACCATTTGTGTTTTGGACTTCCGGTCCAAAATATTTCAGGGCCGGGTCTGCTTCTGATCAACTCGACTTTATGATTTACTCATATGAGACTGGGACGTGGAGAAAGACAACATGTGCTTGTCCACATTCCACTGTTTGGGAAAGACAAGACGAGTCCATTGCTTTGAACGAGATTCTTCACTAGATTTCTGAAGGTTATTCTTACTATTAGTGTCCCACATCAGTTATCATATGGATTCTTTGGTAATATATAAGTGTGTAGATAATATTCCACTCATGTGTTAGTTTTTGGATGTGAGTTAGACTCACACTAATATGGTACCAGAGCCTATGGTGTTTGGCCCAACATGCTTTCCCACATAAACAGTTTCCTATCTGTGTAGCATGAACAAGTGACTCATATTACTGTGGTATTTTGGAGATGTTGGGTTTGGATTATTTCCACTGGACCGTTGCCCACCCATATCTCAAAAAGGTCTTTTAGTGTTGGACATCAGTTATCGTATGAATTTTTGGGCAATATATAAGTGTGTGGGCAATTCTCCATTCATATACTAGGTTTTCGGTGTGAGTTAACCTCATCACCAATAGTTACTTTTGAGGCAAGCTTACGATTTCTGTGGAGGTGATGGTGATGATGAGTATCGTATCTTGCAATTTCCCTGGTAGTGAAATAGATGAGGTCCCTGGAGATGGCAAATATTTAGGACGTTTCAGGAGAAATTTCACAGCCTCTGAAGGATCCATTGTGTACTTCAACGAGTTCCGTGAGAATGAAACATGGACGTTACGGGTTCGGAGGCTGTCGAGTAGACGTTGGTCCTGAGGCTTGGCAACTCTGTTGGGATCTCATGTTGACGTCTTTGATTGAATCAGGTATCTGTTATTTCCCGGGTGATGCATCCTTCGAACTCTGACATTATCTACTTGTGGAACAGGAACGCGAAAGGTTTGGTCTTGTTTAACTTGTGCACACGTGTCTTTAGTGTTCATAAAGAAACAGAAGAAGATGGCAAATGTATGAATGGTTGAAGCTTGAGTTTCAATGGGTGCAGCTAGTATATGGACAACATCCCTAAATACAATCTTCTATGGTATCAAGGTGGTCCTAACAATCTCTTCTTTTCACATTCTCCCTCGTTGGCTGCGCCCTCTCCCTCATCCTCAGTCTACTTCTTGTGTACTCTGTTTTGAGCCTGATCCATCTCTGATGTGATATTTAATGGTACAAGTCAAACTCCCTTCAAATAATTGAGTGCTGCACATTACAGCTTGGTACTTGACTGTAGCTTCTATCAGATCAGAAAATGGCTCTGGACAATGCTTTCGCTTGCAAAGCAGCACATAATAGGTTGTTTCAGAGATAACCAATGACACCGCTTTTTGTAGATAAGAAAGCTTTTTAAAAAGGAATATTGGGGTTTAAACTGTATAAATACAGGTGTAGTGGGTTATAAATCTTTATTCATATAATAAATGTACAAACTCTAAAACAAGTATTTGCTTGAGTCGTGTTTTCTCTCTAAGTATTCTTTTTTTCTTTGTGATTGATTCGAATTTATTCACAACCGTTTTAAGTTTAATAAACTTCAGTACTGTATGTAAGTACATTAAGTTTTACATGATCGATATAAATTCCTAGCTTCTTTAATATTCAGTTTACTTATCCTTATTTCTAAAGTAAGACAAACAAAAGTAAAGTGAAACAACAAAACAAAGTAAAAGTTAGAGAAGAAGTCAAAAAACATAAATGGCCTCCCACAAACCTCTCGACCGGAGTTTACTCATTTCTTCTTTACCACAAACACCATAATCTGAATTATGAAAAAAGAACACTATAAATTGACTTGTCATCACAAAATGAAAATATCAATCAATCAATCAAAGCTCATTAATCATCCAGAAAAAAAAGAACCTCACTTCTTATAATAAAATCATGTCGAACTTGCAACAATCTTACAATGCTGGGCAGACCAGGGGCCAAGCTAAAGTATCTTCTCTCATCCCCTTTCTTGATTTAATCGCTTATATAAACATGAATTTGGCTGTGAAATAATGTATATATTGGTGATATATGGCAGGAGAAGGCCGAGCAATGGACTGAATCAGCCAAGGAAACTGCACACAACGCTTGCGACAAGACTGCTAACGCAGCTCAGTCCACCAAAGAATCTGCCCAACACGGGCAACAACAAGCCTCTGGTTTCATCCAACAAGTAATTTCGATAAACTAATGTTCAACCATTGCTAATTATATATATGATATGTATTAGTAAGAAGCTAATCTTGTATTAATCTAGACTGATATTGAAAATGTATTTGGGGACAGACTGGAGAGTCAGTGAAGAATATGGCTCAGGGTGCGGTTGATGGTGTCAAGAACACTCTTGGAATGAATGAGAAGAAGAAATGAGAAATCAATACATTTCTCATGTTATATTTTTCAATTTATTTGGAGCTCTCTCTAAAGTTCGAACAATTCTTGCTTTTCTAATTAATTTTGTAATAAAATTTTGAATTTTTTTTTCCAAAGATCTTGTAATAAGACATGCATAAGTAATAAAATGGTGCGAGTTACCCATACTATATGTTTTTAGTGGATACCTTAAATTTCAAGAACATGTTTAGTTTACAAATGTATCTGAAGGGACAAAAATAAATGCTTTTATTGAATAATGCAAAATTGTCTTTATTGGCAACATACAAGTTCTCACTGTGACAGAAAGAGAAACAAATTGTAGAAAACAAACAATGCAAATGATCCAGAAGCTACAATGATACTAAAGAAACGACCGTACAGTTATCCCTCGTGAACACTACTTTTTGTAGGTCATTCACAAAACTGCTCAGAGATCTCTCGCTTACTCATCAGTCACGCATCCAGCTGAAGCCGATTGCACATTCTTGATGTACTGTTTTAGCAATAGGCCATCCAAAAACCATTTGATTTAGCAACTAATCCAAAAGAGAGACACATACATACATATTACTAAGTAGTGGTTTCATTGATACCTTGTACAGGACTCCACGGTTAACCTTGTAAGCAGGAGCAGTCCATTTCTTTCTACGCTCATTCATCTCTTCGGCCGAGACTTGTGTGTCTATTCTCTTCTTTCCTATGTCGATTGTGATTATGTCTCCATTCTCTACCAGACCAATCGGACCACCCTCCTGCATATATAAATAGTAGTATGTAAAAACCGAGGAAAAACTCTCATCATTACCAGATAATCTTCAACATCAATGTCAGAGGAACAGACCTGAGCCTCAGGACAAATGTGGCCAACAACAAAACCGTGTGACCCACCCGAGAACCTACCATCAGTCAGCAATGCACATTCCTGCAAGTAACAACAACAAGACAAGTGCGTTCACAAACATAGAGAATGTCATTATCTCAATTACTCAACTCATGAGACTGATCAAAGTCAAACTAAAGTGAAAAGTAGTGGTACCTTTCCAAGACCGGCACCCATTATAGCACTTGTTGGTGTCAACATCTCTGGCATGCCTGGACCTCCTTTAGGACCTTCTCCTCTGATAACAACCACTGTTCCCTGCAACAAACGATATACATTCTCAGCGGACAGTAGAAACTAACCAGCTTTTAGATCCGTATCAGAAAAGCAATTACCTTAAAACTCATCGGGTCTGCTGATATAGCAGCCAACATAGATTCCTCTCCTTCAAATACAAGTGCAGGACCTGAAACAGAATAGTTCCATTATACAAGCGACCTAAAAATGAGAAGTGGAGTTTAAAAGGAGGCATGAGAGCGAATCAACATTACCAGAGAAATATAACCCTTCTTTGCCGGTTATTTTTGCTACAGAACCATCTGGTGCAAGGTCTCCTCTCAAGATTTGGATGTGTCCAGTCTCCTTTATTGGGTTTGACACAGGTCTAATTATAACCTGGGACATTGTAAAAATAAATCACACAAATGTACAGTTAAAATGAAATAACCGGTAACATTACAAACAAACCGAACCTGATTTTCTGGTAAACTTGGGACGTTTTCTAAATTTTGAGCCAAAGTCTGCCCTGTGACTGGTGTGGGAGACAAAAACATAAAAAATAGTAACGTAATCAGCTTTGTAAGCAACTCACAGCAATTCAAAATGATAAATATACCTGTGATACAATCCCCATCCATAAACCCCGCTTCTAATAGATAACGAAGAACAGCTGGTGTCCCACCAATCTGCAGCAAGACAAAAAAAATACAAAAATGATCAAATAGAATTGAAATAACTAATAGGATATTTCCAAAGACGCACGCACCTTATGTATATCTTCCATAACATACTTCCCACTTGGTTTAAGGTCAGCTAGAAAGGGAACCGCGTCGCTGACCTTCTGGAAATCGTCAAGTGTCAACTCCAAACCGACAGACCTGGCAATAGCAATTAGATGCAACACAGCGTTGGTTGATCCTCCAAGAGCCATGACAGTAACCATGGCATTACGAAGTGATTTAGGAGTGATAATGTCACGGGGTTTCAAGTCCATCTTTAGCAACTCTATAAGATATTTTCCAGCTAACCGGCACTCGTCCAGTTTCAACGGGTCTTCAGCTGGTATTGAAGAGCTTCAAGAAGAAAAAATTGTTTAGTCTGGAGGAATGTATGTGGTCACTACTAGTGTTGAAAGCCTAACCTGTAAGGAAGGGACATTCCCATGGCTTCGATAGCAGAAGCCATTGTATTAGCAGTGTACATTCCACCACAAGCTCCAGCTCCAGGGCACGCGTTATGGAGGACTGTCTTTCTCTGTTCATCACTTATGGAGCCACCAACAAATTCTCCATAACTCTGAAAAATAAAAACACGCAAGTACTGAGTTCTATTAAGCATACATAACATAATCCACCAATTGTAACCACTTAAAAAAAAAACCTGGAAAGCAGATACTATGTCATATGTTTTCTCTTGAAAATGGCCAGGCTGCAATAAAATCACAAGGGTTTAGGGTATAAGTAACTCTCTGCTTATCAATCAGTTAGGAAACCTGGTAAGTACAGTACCTTGATGGTTCCACCATAAACCATAATCCCAGGTCTGTTAAGCCTTCCCATGGCCATAATTGTTCCAGGCATCTAAGACACAAAACAATAAGATCAAATCAATCACATAACCATAATAAAAGATGAAAACAAAGAAAAAGCTTACATTTTTATCACAACCAGGGATAGAGATGTTGCCATCATACCACTGAGCACTCATCACAGTCTCGATACTATCAGCAATCAAGTCTCTAGACTGCAAACTGAAACACATCCCTCTCGTCCCCATGGAGATAGCATCACTCACACCGATCGTATTGAACCTAAACCCAACCATCCCAGCTTTCTCCACTCCCTCTTTCACTGCTTCGGACAGCTTCAGCAGATGCATATTGCAGGTGTTGCCTTCGTACCACACGGAGGAAATCCCGATCTGGGGTTTCAGCAAATCGTCGTCGGATAAGCCCACGCCGTGGAGGATGGCTTGCGACCCGCCTTGGGACTTGGGCTCGGTGATTCTTGAGCTGTACTTGTTGAGCTTGTTGGAGGAGTCTGTGAGGGGAGGGGAAGGGTCGGCGGTTACGGGTTGGACGGAGCAGGAGAAGGTTGATCGGCGGCGGCGGTTGTTGGAGCGGACATTGTGTGGAGGGAAGAGAGCGGCGCGTGGGGAGAGGATGGTGGCGTGCATTGCGGCGCGTGGAGAAGAAATGAAAGTTTGAAACTTGGAGATTTCGGCGTGGCGGGGGCGCGGGGGCAGTGCGTGGATGCACGTCAACGAAAGTTGTTTTGAAGTCTGAGAGAGAGTGAGAGAGAACAAACGTGGTAATACTACCGAAGTTCAGATAAGTAGGGTTTTGTTTAAGCAGCCGTTTGTCAGAACCAGGGAACAAACACAGGTCGGTTGAGTTGAGTGTTTGGTCCGGTTTGCATGTTGTACCGAAATTTAAATTGTATTGAAATGGCTGTATCTTTTTGGTTTTCATTGAGCACCACCTGTATATTAAATTGGAACTAAAAATAAAAATATGTTTGGATTATTTTCTTTGTTGTCATCTTGATTTTTATTATTGAGATTTAAGCCATATCAAAAATCCTGAAATGGTAAAGAAAACTGAGATAGAACAAGTAAATATTCTCAAAAACTAGTTTGGTTGGTAATACACTACAAGAAAAAAAAACATGTCTATAATGTGGAAGAATTATGAGGAAATTTTTTTCGTAAATTTATGTGTAAAGTACAAAGAATTTTACGACGAACATAATTTTCGTCGTAAAGTCGATGTAAATTTATAAGAAAAATGTTTCGTTGTAAGGTCCATCTAGCTTTACGACAACGAAAAAAATTCATTATAAAAACATGTTTTAGTGAGGTTCACCTACTAATTTTTGTTGTGAAGTAGATTTTACGATGTTGTAAATTCCTATTAAATTATTTCGTTGTAAATTCGTTTTATATCTTCACCTACCAAACTCGAAAACTATATATATGTCCATTCTCAATGTAAAGCAACACACAAACAAAAACAAATAAAAAATCATGACAAAAAAATCAAAGAAAAAAAATGTATGATGGTAAAAAATATTTCGAGTTACGCAGTTGGATGTATACGCACAGAGATTATGCCGGCAGGGTGACAAATGCATTTCTTAACGGGTTAGAGACATTTATGTATCAGGCGGGCTGTACATCGATCACACAGATAAGTCGGAAAGATGTTATGTTCTTGTCGGAAGTGAAATTGTATAAAAGCATTTAGTAAACCAAAGTTTTACACCATAGTAATATATTTGGTTTCAACATGTAGAGAGTTATGGTGAAAATGAAGTTAGTAGTAATAGTAATTTTTAGAATGCTGGTAATAATGAAGAATCGTATCATTTGTATAATAAATATAGTTATCATCAGGAATAGCAGACGGTAGATCATGATAAGGTTCGCATTTTTAGAAACTATTATAACAATAGCAGATTAAACTGTAAATTTTGAAAAATCAAATTTGGATGCAAAACAGTTTTATGAAATACTAGCTGCTACAAATTAACTAATCTACACTGATTGTAAAACAAGTCTCTCTAAATTATCTATAGTAGCTAGGATGATGAATACTAAAACGGATCATAACTTATATGAAAACCAGCCAATCGACACTGATTACCGTGCCAGCATACGCAGTTGACGGTGTTCCTGACGTTTTCTGCCTAATTGGACAATTTGGTGGTAAATCGAAAGAAGTATGTGGTCCACTGAAGATGATATGTATAATGTCCACACTTATATTCTGCTCAACTGCAAGGATGCAGTGATGCGTTCGTTTAAAAGGTAAATATTATTTTGCCTTGTTAATGTATGTTTTAGTCAAAAGGTGACATGCATTCGTTTAGTTTGCAGCAAATGCGAGCATTTCATCTTGGCTTCTCAAGCCTAGCAAGTTAGCTTCATTTCATATCCTCACCTTAGAGATTCCTAAATTACTTGGTTGACTACAATCAAAATTACACCTCGTGGACGAATAGTTGCTGGAAAAGAACCAGCTTTGCAAGAAGAAGCGGGTATCACTGAAGTCGACATACCTGAACAAGAAACTGATGATATCTTTCTTATTGATCCAGATAACCGTCAATATGATGATCTCCCTGATGATATGACTGATTAATCAGGTGAATACGAGTTTCATACAAGCGTTGATGATGATTGTACTGATATTGATGAAAACTCGAATGATTAAGAATAATGTTATGTATGTTAGAGAAATGGGATAAAATAGATGATAGTGTAAAAGAGATATGAGGTTATAGATAAGTGACTTTGGGGTTTAGGGATTTTATTTTCAGGGTTTCAGATAGAAACTTAGTAAAATCATCGTAAACTAAAACACGAGCTTGGAAGATTCCTCGTAATACACGTGTCATCGTAAATTTGTGGTAATTGATTTCGCGTAAATTTGTCGTAACACAAAAAACGCGGGCTTAGTAAATTCATCGTAATAGAAAACACGGGCCTGGTGGATTCCTCGTAAAGTTACGACGAACTTGTGAGAAAATATATTTCTTTATATAAACTTGAAGCTTGAACAAGGAGTGCCTCGTTCATTCCTCTCAATATCTCAATCTCCACTTGCTCTTCTCCTCTCTTAAGGTATTTTTAAAAAATTGTTAGTTTAGAGACTTAGTTTAGGTGATTAGTTTATGTAACGAAATATTGACAGATTATGTTACGTTATAAAATTGATCACAATTTTTTTTTGAGTTTAGTGGGTCATAGGAAGAGACCGCTCAGTTACGGCGGGATGTTTGGCGACGGTATTGGGACATCTTTGTCTGTCCCATCATCATCTTCTGACCCAAAGGGAGTTCCAGACTCTCAGACGTCTCAGAGAGTCTATCGGTCTCCTCCCCTCCTCATACACTCCATATACCCCATCAAATGCCTCCATCTCCTACTCCAGCAGTTACACCTTTTGACCCAGCAGCTCCACCTCAGCCTGCTCTAGCAGCAGCCAGAGTTCATCCGGATTTTCTTGTGCCTCCATCTGCACCATATGTGAGATATACGATGGATGATCTTCTCGCCCAGCCTGGCGAGAAGGTTTAAAGATTATGGATCCCAATCAACTGCCATAAAATTATTGGTAAGTTCTTTATTTTTATTAAATTTAAATTTTACATCAATTTAATTTTTTAACAAGTTGGTACTATTTTTCAGGTTTATCTCGACAACTGTGTCGGAGATAGTGTTTCTGATACCATCTAAGGCTATTTCATCGAGGCCCATCCCAACTGAAATATGACTCTGAGCACGTTAAGAAGACGTGGTTCAAATATTTTGCGCTAAAGTTTTTTCCAATTTTTATATTGAATAATAAATTAATTTTTAATTAATATTTTGAAAATTTTGTTTGTTTCAGAAAATGTGGCACTAGTCCTTATCAATCAACGAAAAGGTGAAGGCGAACTTTGTTGCAAAAGTGAAGACTCTCCTTACGAACACCGTCTATGATGAGAAGGACAAGTGGCTATGAGGCGAAACCCACTGATATCATGAAGGAAATAGGATGGCCTCATCGACAAAGCCAACAAGTGCTCCGCTTCCCGTAGGACGAATGATGCGAATGGTAATTTGTCCATCCACGCCGGGATATGTTTGGAAATTATGTTTTATTTTTAATATTTAGTTTTATTTCATTTATCTTACTAATCAATATTTTTAACTATCAATTTGTTTGTAGGCCGAGAAGGCAGGAGTCTTACCATCTTTGTCTGATACATTCAAGATTACACACGGGATACAAGCCAGGACTTTTGTAGATCCACGGTCAGAGAAGCTCTTCAACAAGGTCGTTGCTCGGGTTGAAGAGAGCGAGACGCAGCTAATCCAGATTCGATGGATTACCCGTCAAATTGTGTACATAGGAGGCGGACAAGATCTTCCAAGAGATAAAATTTTAAAATATATTTTATTGTTGATAAAATTTTTACTTATTTACATAATAAATGTTTCTTTTTTTCTAGATGGCTTCTAAAAAGAAAGGACAGGCGGTGGACATAGGCTCCATCAATGCAAGGGAAAATTCGTCCAATGCTTTGAGACAAGATGATGATACTTCTCAAATACAAGCTCAGATGGATGCCCGTCAGGTCCGCTTGGGTTCCCTTGAGGGTCTTCTCAATGTTAGGGGGGGTTGGAAACCCACTTCTGCAGAGAGCATTGGACCAGAGACGACATGCTCTCAGGATGGGAAAGCCGACCCCGGAATCCATGGACCAAGACTGTAGTAACCCTCCCGAAGGGATAAAATGGTCGAGATCGACAAGTTGGAAATTTGGAGCCGAACTTTTGGGAATCTAATATCTTGAGAAATGTTAAGCTTCCATCACGAAAAACTTGACATGATTCAGAGAAACATGAAGATTGTTCGAGCATCTGTTTGGAGGTCGAGCCGAGGGCGATCAGATCGATCGAGAAGTTTAGAAGTACAAGGTGTTTGGTAAGATCAGATAATTGATCGTGGGTGAAACATGAGTCAAATAGGCTAGTCGACCATGGTTAGACAATGTCTTAGATTTATCAGAAGGACGTTTCAGGAGCATAACATTTTTCTATCAGTAAAATATTATGTTAAAAACATGATAAGTCGGAAGTATAACGGGAATTAAGTAGGACGGGAAGTAAGCACGACGGGATAATCCGAAGTTGGGGAAAACCCTAATTTTGGTATAATGGAATTTTTCGGAGAAGCCGGAGGATCTGCAAAATATTTTCCATCAAATTCAGAATTCATTTGAATTTTATTATAAATATTCATTTCATTAGAACAAGAGCGGAAAATATTTGGGATTGATCGCGGGTCAAAAATTTGCCGGGAGGACCGAAATCAGACAAAAATGAACCGAGCGGCTCGAGGTGTCTCAATGCATGAGATCTTAACATGGTGTCAACCATCTAATAATCTATCTGTCTACATAAGCTCGAGGTGTCGCCGTGCATGGGAATGATACATGCAGCTTATGTAGAAGCAGGAGGTGCCGCCTCGCATACAATTGAAGCATGCAGATCGACATGTGGGAACCGTGTGTCGCCGTGCATGCAATCAAGACATGCTGATGGACATCTGGTCTTCCAGGAAGGCAAGAGGTGTCACTTTGCACGTTATACAGGCCATGCAACCAGCTATGTGGAGCACAAGTTGCCACCACGCATGCGACCGGAGCTATGCGGAGCGACACACGGGCTGCCACCAACCTGAATCTGATTGGCTGTTGTCTTCTATAAATACCCACGACCTCTCTCTCATTTCTCCATATCCAGACCACTTCAAAGGACATTAAAAGTGTGAGAGAAAAGTAGAAAAAGATAACAAGAGTTTCTGAAATTTTTCGAGAGTTTTAGAGAGTTTCCAAGTGCAGTTCTCTAGCAGTTTTGGGTCAGTACCTAGGGAAGGTTCTGTTCAAGTGACGATCAGTCAAGTGAAGGTCAGATCAGTTCAAGGTCATTTCAGAAGGGAAGCTACTTGAGAAGTTCAAGAAAGGGTTTTGGTCGAGGATTCATGCAAAGGGTTAAAGCCGCAACAAACCAAATACAGTGAGTCACAGCAATTGATTGGTGACTTGTTTTCATGCAGGTTCCCGTTACTTGAAGTTAGATCATGGAAGGAGTTTGTGTCTAAATTGGTAACGGTTTGCTTAGATAGTAATTGAGGTTAATGAATAGTGATTGATCACTTCGTTGTTAGTTTGCATGCTTGATTGATCGCTTGGTTGTTAGTTCTTAGATTATATTGCTATTATCTCTTGCATGGTTATATTGTTGAGTGTAGGTTCCCGTTATCTTTCAAGATAATTTCGCAGCAGGAGGCTGAACTATCTGGGTAGCAGTTTGATTGAGTAGATTGATTTTGTAGATTTAATTAAATGCTTGCTCGTTTAATTAATTTTGTTGATTGAGGTTAGTCAGCTCTTGGTAAGGGAGTGACTAAATGGTAGAGTGGTTAGAATTAAGGTTATTGTTTAGTTGGTTGAGGATCTAGGCCATATAGGCCGAATTCCTAGTTAGTCGTACTAAGGATCCTAGGCCATATAGGCCGGAATGCTGGTATTAGTTGTTAGTGTTGAGTTATGCCGATAGCTACCTGATCAGTAATGCTACGTTTGTTACGTGGCGAGGAAAGTTACGTAAGCATGTCCCTACGCGGCTTGGCAAAGAGGTTACATAAAACATGCTCTTTACGGAAAGGTTGCTAGAAAGTATGCTCCGTCATGTGGTATCTTGGTGGGTGCTGAGAGGTTTCATAAAGCATGCTATGTATGGAGAGGTTGCTAGAAAGCATGATTCGTTAATTGGTCTAAGTTGCATATTAAATTTTGTGACATTGACTGGAACGTCCCTAGCCTGTCATGTAACGCTTCCAGACCTTGGTAAACGGTCGGTATGTCGGTCATGTTCTTGTTTGATTGTTGGCCGGTGGTTGACCTATGGTTAGAACGGTTCGGGAATGTTACAAAGACCCTCTTGAAATGTCTGGCCAACACAACTACTTCGACGGTGTGATCCCGTAGTATTCTTTTATTTTGTATTATAAATTTAACTAATATTTTATGAAATTTATTTTTTTTATAAAATATTTTGATTTTCAAAATTTTGTTTTATAATTTAATTATTTTAAAAAGGTAAATTATATCGAATATTTTTAATATTACGAAAAATGCGAAAATAACTCGTAAAATCCTCGTAAGATTTACAAAGATTTTACTAGTAAGAACTGTAAAATCCTAGTAAGGTCTACAAGGTAGTTACAAGGAAATAGTTGTAATTTCCTCGTAACTATTAAAATGATATTACTCCCTATGTTTCATATTAAGTGTCACTTTACCTCATTTTTCTTGTTTCACGAAGAGTGTCATTCTACAATATCAATGTAATTTATACAATCTTTTAGCTCAAAATTAATTGTAAAATGTATTGATCTTATAAATAAAACTATTTATCTAAAATACTATTGGTTAGATATGTGATATTAATGAAAACATAAATGCATTTTAATGAATTTCTTAATATGTGTGAAAAGTGTCTAAATGACACTCTTTGTGAAACGGAGGAAGTATAAGACAAGACTTGTAATTCATCTTAACATTTACATCTATTTAAATACGGTTTTACAACGAAGTCTAATGAGTGCTTTACATCATATGCGTTTACGATATTTCCTTTTCTTTTAGGATGAACATGTTTCGTCGTAATATTTACAAAGAAGACTCAAAAATTGATTTAAAATGCAAAACTATACCCAAATTGAATCAAATGCAAAACTAACATAAAAGTCTTGTGAAATTACAGTTAACCCCTTGCGACAAAACAAAAAATCAGAACTTATTTTTATGAATATAGCCCCAGAAAGTCTTCTGAGGCTTCTGAGATCTGAGGCGTCTGAGATAATGTAAGTCGTCTAGACGACGTCAAGGGAAATCGTTTGCTATAGTTGATCTTATAAATAATTTATAAATTTTGTAAAAAAATATTTTGATAAGTGAAAAATTAAAATCATATAATTATAAACAGTTTTAAGTGATATAATTTAAGATATAATAAAATTGATTTTTTTCAACATAGATGAGTAAAAGTAGTGAATCATAATATTCTTTGGTTTAGGGTTTGACAACATATGTTGTAGTATTGTATGTATTCTTAGGGTTAGATTTTGGAAAACTTAAATGTTTTTTGAAAAATAATTTTTTAAAACCTATATATGCTTATTTCTGTGTATAATAAACATTTTTTAAGTTTAATTTGATTTTTTGAAGTATTTAGTTAGTTAAATTAGTTTAGGGGTTATGTTTAGGGTCTAGAAGACTTACAAGGAAATCGTCTGGCGATTACTATTATCGGTTAAAAGACTTCTCTAAAAATTTTCTAACTCCCGCTAAAAATATTTTAGTTTTCCGCTAAAAATATTGAAGTCTTCTAGGCGAATAGTAGATGACTTACTTGAAAGTCTTCTAAATCAAAAATATTTAATCTTATTAGAATTTTTGTCTCTCTATATAAAGAAAATTTACATATTCTCTCTCTTTCTCTCAAATGGCTGCAACAAAAATGTAATATTCCTCATTCTAAAACTCTCCAACATCTCTTAATCTCTTTCAACTTAAATACACAAAACTCTATATCAATTTATTGTTATTTAATGTCTTCTTACTGATTTATTTTGTTTTTGTAGTTTTTCATTATATGGTTCTCATCTTCCACTCTTTTAAAGATATATCTATAAATTAAATTAACCTCTTGTTGCTTAAAGCTCTTACCTTTTGAAAACTATTTTGGTTGTTTTAAGCTCTTATCTTATTTTTGAAGTTTTTCTATGTTTTGAAATAATTTTAATCATTTTGGATATACATGGTTTTCAGATTTGAGACAGACTTGAAAAACTTCTTTCAAAGACTATATATTTCAGTTTGTGTTTTTTATTTAAATTGATTTTAAATACAAAGACATAATTTATAAATTAAAAAAATGCTTAATTTATTGTAAATGTAAAAATTAAATGTGTAAATAAAAGAAAATACTTAATCTACTATCCATATTGTTTCTGGTGCCACTTGTGAATCAAGAAACCGGAGTACCAGATGTAGCAGAACCAACTGAAACTCTGATGAAATTCAGATCAGACAAAGTCTTAGTGCCAGAAAAGAAGCCACGCGGAAAGGTTAGATACTGAGAGACCTCTAAAGGGATTATCAAGCTCTTGTCTATTGTTTTGTGGGAAAATATTTGTACTTGGATTCATTCCGATGCTGATTATGACAGGTTTTCTTTGGTAAGGAGATGGTTTGGAACTGGAACATAAGCAACGGTGAAGGCAAAGGCAATAAGACAATCAAAGTTGGTGATACCATCTCTGTTCTAAGGAAGATGCCTTCCAGAGCTGAAGCAGCTGTTTAACTCTCAACATATTTACTTTCTTTTCTTTTCTTTTCTTTTCTTCTTCTGTGTGTTATCTTCTTGTTATCTCTGAACTAAAGTTAAGATAGATGCTTGCTTGCTTGCTCATCTAAATCAAACAACTTCACTTGTTCTGAGAGATACATCTTGTTGAATGTGTATCATGTTTTTCTGTTTGACTATTTTAAACTGTGCAATATTGCTCTTATTTAATAGATTTTTACTTATAAGAGAGGTCTCTTTTAAAACATTCCAATGGCAATCACTCAGGCTACGTGTCTTTTGCTTAAAAAATATTCTCTGATATTAAAGACATTAAGTCAAGTACCAAAACATGAATGAAACTGTTCTTTACTGTGCAACAACAATCAAATCAAATCACAAACTCAACTGTTAAATATATACGACTCTCTTTAACAAACGAGACCTAACGGTTGAGAACTCCGCAGATCAAATCTCTAGCTAGGTCTAGGAAGTAGGAACCATCATCATCGGTCTCCTTGTCTTCTACCATAATAATCTCTTGACTCGGTTGATTCAAAGAAAGGGATGTTTCAACAGATCAGCTGAGGTGGGTCTTCGTGAGGGCTGTAACTCCATGCACCGCTTCAAGAAGTGGTTGGCCAACGGAGATACAATTCTCGGAACGCTCCAGCTGTAACATTCTCCCATCTTCACTGGACATCCTCCAAACATCTGAAGCACAACACACCCTAGAGCCCATATGTCAACAGCCGGTCCAACCATCTTCGCTCGGTTAAGTCCCAAAGACTCAGGGGGCATGTACTCCTTTGTACCGCCAGCCAAGGACCTTAGACTCGTACAAGAAGGCTCCTTAGATAGACCGAAGTCAGCAAGCTTGAGATCCCACGGCTCTCCGACAATCTTGGAAGAGAAGAGGAGAACGTTAGCCGGCTTGAGGTCGCAGTGAACGTAGCCGCGAGAGTGAAGAGCGTGGAGTCCTTGAAGGATCATGAGAGCAGCGCGTCGGATCATAACCTCAGGGATTGGTCGGCCACTGAAGTTGGAGATGAAGTCGTGGAGAGTACCTTTGGAGGCAAACTCCATGTACATGTAGCAATGGTCGAGGTTGATCCCTATGTGGAGATGAGGGTTTGTGGTTTGGACGATGCGTGGATGGTTACGAAAACGAAGCATGATCCTATGCTCTTTCTTGAGACTCTCCATGTAAGCTATCGGAGATGATTTCTCAGCGTGTAACCTGTTTTTGGAGTCTCTTATGAGAGCGACCGAACCAAAACCACCTCTGCCAAGAGAACAGACAAACTCTAGTGCTAAAGAAGATTGGCCAACAACATTCGAGGCTTTGCTGTTGTTGTTGTTGTCGTCGTCGTCTCTAATCATCATCATCACCTTTGCCATACTCTGTAGTTAGGGTCTCTGACAGCTCTAATAATTTGTGTATTGTTTTTGGTTTGAGAAACAAGTAATCGAATCAATGATGCTTGAGAGAGGAGTCTCTAGCCTTCTTATTTATAAGTAGCTACTTGAGTACGTACGTTGTTTACTATGTCCTTATCATGTTGTTGTTTATCATGTTTAGTTTCCTTTTTAGTTGCTTTTTTTCCTTTTTTGTTAGTCCTCAAAGTTTCACATGATTTTAAACTAAGATTTGCAATCTAATCTACAAGAAGCTGAGTCTGTGATACGTAGTATTTTTTTTTTTTTTTTTTTGTAAAAATAAGTAGGTTTTTTTTTTTGGTTGTTGTTTAGTTGCTTTTTAGTTGCTTTTTCCTTTTTTCTTGTTAGTCCTCAAAGTTTCAATTGTTTTTAGTTAAATTAACTCAGATTTGCAATCTAATTTATAAGAAGCTGAGTCTGTCATACGTAGTATTTCCTTTCTCTGTTCTTGTTATCATGTTTAATTTCCTTTTTAGTTTTATCTTTTCCTTTTTCTTATTTCTCAAAATTAAAACTGATTTTATTTTCGATTGGTCACAGTTTATAACCAACAGAGGGTGATATCTTGCATATTTTCATGGTTTTAACCATCATTTCTTGTTCATAATGATCATGTAGATTAGGTATTAGGCATCTTTAGAATCCATAGTGCATTCATATGTCTTTATCAGGTGCTGGAGTGTCTTATGGATTGATTGGAGATGTTTGGGAACTTTGTGATCTAAATTGGGGTGAAGAATGAAGCTTAATCAAGCCACACATGAAGTTGGATGAGTCGGACCCGGGTAGAATGACCCGGGATAGCTTACCCGGGCGCATGCCTCACCATTGGTCGACTCGGGTTGGAGTGCTCGGGATACCTACCCGGGCGCACGAGCTGGACGTGTCGAGGCCAATCTGATGCGGGTAGAAGGACGCGGGTTGCCCTACCCGGGCGGCATTGCAAGAAGCTGGGCGATTACTGACGCGGGTTGGATGACCCGGGTTGTCGACCACGATTCCTACCCGAGTCAAGTCATTTACTTGCTCGAATTAAGACATTTTAAAAGGGTATTTTAGACATTTTAAAAGGGAACCATTAGGTTTTCTGAAGATGATATTGATACTTTTGTAATCCAAGGAGAAAAACATCTTTTATCTATTGAAGAACACACACTCTCTCAAGAAAAACATATCTTTTTGGCTTGATTTGTTATTGTTCTTGTGATCTCTTATCTATTTCTCTACATGATTAATCTGAAATCCATCATGAGTTTAAGAGGAATCATGGAGATTTGTGAGTAATCACCTTTTGGATTCATGGGTTAGGGTGATTAAGGGTGATTAGGCTAGTTCTAGGATGTTTTAGGTATAGATCATACTTGTTCCTTGCTAGTAGAGTGATCTTAATGCATCATTTGAGTAGGCCACTCAAAGGGTGATCTCTAGGCATTTCTCACCGACATGTATTTGATGAAATGCCTGAGTCAACTCTCCTAGGCTTTTAGTGTACTTTGCCAAAGACATTTGTTGTTAAAGATGCTAAGATAGCTAATAGACTTGTTAGTAATGATTGCTTGCAAGTTATTCAACCAAAGACATTTGATGTTTGAGATATGTTAGCAAATGAGCATTCATCTAGACATAGAGCTTGCTTAGAATTGTGTCTAGGCTTAAGGTTAATTGTTTGATTTATCATTTGCATTCCTTAGATCGAAACCTGATCAACCAAGGTCTAAATCCCTATACCCATGAGTTCTCCTTTCCAATAGCTTAAGAGTATCATTTTACTGTTTTGCATTAGCTTTAATCATTAGTTTAGAATTCATCAAATCACTGGTTGCACTTATATTAGGCAAATACTTGCATTCTCTCTGATTTTAAATCCCTCAGATCTGGTTCGACAACAACTTCCACTATACTATCATTTGACTTAGGAGCCTCAAAACTCCTAACATCAAATTGGCGCCGTTGCCAAATTCTGAGTTTTATTTGAACATTGAGATTTAGTCATTTGCTTGAGACTAAGTCATTTTTTTTGTAAGTTACTGATTCTCTTCTTCACTCTTTGTGATTTTCAGGTGTACGAACTTGAGGAGCAAGGGTACATCAAACCTTGTTCCAAGAGCCGCAGACATCAGAGCTTTAGAGAGAGAGTGTGCTAGAAAGAGAAGACAAGAAGAGCAACAGGCTCAACTGCAGACACTGGAAGCTGCAATGGAAGAACAACAAAATCCTCAGAACCCCAATGGAGTCAACAATGTTCCACCACAAGGGCCTCAACAGCGACCAGCTCGCCCCATTGGCACTTATGACCGCCCCAACATCCACGGCCCTAGACTGGGAATCCGAGCACCGGCTGTGGCTGCTAACAACTTTAAGATCAAGTCAGGACTGCTCAACTGCATAGAGAACAACAAGTATCATGGTCTGGCTATGGAGGACCCATTTGATCACTTGGATAAGTTTGACATCTACTGTGGTATGTTAAAGACTAATGGTGTGTCAGAGGATGTTTTAAAGCTCAAGCTATTCCCCTTCTCTTTGGGGGATAAGGCACGTCAGTGGGAGAAGTCTCTAACAAGTGACTCCATCACTACTTGGAAAGACTGCAAAAAGGCATTCTTGGAGAAGTTCTTCTCTACCTCAAGAACTGCTAAGTTGAGGAACGAGATCTCCAGCTTCCAACAGAAGAACTTGGAAGGATTCAGTGAAGCTTGGGAGAGATTCAATGGTTACCAAGCTCAGTGCCCACACCATGGTTTTTCAAAGGAGAGCTTGCTGAGCACATTCTACAGAGGTGCTCTTCCTAAGTACAGAGCCAGACTGGATACAGCTAACAATGGGTTCTTTTTGGGGAGAAATGAGGAAGAAACAGAGGCTCTGGTTGACAACATGGTTAAGAGTGATGCAGTCTACAGTGGAGACCATGACAGAAGCAGTAAAGGTGATGACAAGCACACAAGGAATGAGATAAAGGCTCTTCAGAAGAAGATTGACACACTCATTGCTGATAAGGCCACACAAGCGCAGGTGAAATTTGTTGGTAACCCACAACAGGAGATACCTCCTACTGTCAATGAGGTTGAGGGTTTGGAAAGGCAAGAAGAATTGTGTTTCATCAACATCAATGGTAGCTGGTACAAGAAGGAACCCAAATTTCAGTACAACAACTACCAACAGAAGCCATATTCAAACAACCAGCAGAGTGGTTATCAGCCTAGAAACAACCAGCAGAGCAACAATCAGCCTCAGCAAAACCCCTCTCCTAGCTCCTCTGCCCCTCAAGAGAGCATCACTGATGCCTTACTGAAACAGATCTTAGAGTCTCAGACTAGAAGTGAGAAACATGTGGGCTATGAGCTGAAGAACCTTCACTCCAAGATTGATGGGAGCTACAATGAGCTCATCAACAAATTCTCCCACCTTGCTTCTTCTGTCAAGAATTTGGAGAATCAGTTTGCTTCCATGAGCACCCACCAGAATCGCCAGCCAGGATCTCTACCTGGAAAATCTGATCAAGACCCCAAGGAAGCAAAAGCTGTCACACTCAGGAGTGGTAAGCAGTTACCTCCTAGAACCCTCACCAAAAATGCTGAGAAACAAGGTGAGGAGGTAGCCATCAATCTAGATGATGAAGTGGTCATTGTTGATGAGAAGACAGATGATGAGATCCTGGAGAAGATTGAGAAAGATAAGGGTAAAGGAAAGGTTGAAGAAGAGAAGAAGACCACAAAAGATGGTGAATCTGCTGCTCCAGCAGGTGAGAGCTCTTCTGTCCCTCCTCCCTATGAACCCAAGCTTCCATTCCCTGGTAGATTCAAGAAGCAGCTGCTACAGAAGTACAAGGCTTTGTTTGAGAAGCAGATGAGTGAAGCTCAGGTTACAATGCCCATCATTGATGCTTTCATGCTGATTCCTCAATACATCAAGTTCTTGAAAGATGTTGTAACTGCTAAGAAGAAAGAGATGGAGGGCATGATGGTTCTGAGTCATGAGTGCAATGCCATCATTCAGAGGGTTGATGCTCCAGAGAAGCTAGAGGATCCAGGATGCTTCACACTACCTTGTGCTCTTGGACCTATGGTATTTGAGAAATGTCTCTGCGAATTGGGAGCTAGTGTCAGCTTGATGCCTTTGTCTGTGGCAAAGAAGCTTGGCTTCACTCATTACAAGAAGTGTAGACTCTCTCTGGTGTTAGCTGATCGTTCAGTGAAGTACCCTGTGGGCATCCTAGAGAACCTCCCTGTGAAGATTGGAGGGTATGAAATATCTACAGATTTTGTGGTGCTTATAATGGGTGAGGAGGCTCAAGACCCATTGATTCTTGGAAGGACATTCTTAGCTACAGCAGGAGCTATTGTGAATGTGAAAGAAGACAAGATTGACCTCCATTTGGGTAAGGAGAACATCCTCCACTTTGACATCAAAGAGAAAATGAGGAACCCCACTGTGTTTGGACAAGCCTTCATCATTGAAGAAATGGGCTCTCCATCTGATGATCACCTTGGTGAGCTACCACCTGAGGAAGATGGGGTGTTAACTCCACTTTCTGCACCTACTCCAGCCTGATCCAAAGGAGGCAAAGTCAAGCTAGAGACTTAAAACAAGCTCACTTGGGAGGAAGTCCCATGAGTATCTTTGTATATATTGCATTAGTATTTACATTTTCATCTTACTGCATAAAACAATGGGAAAATGAAGTTGTGTGCAGGTGTGGAGCAGAAAATCTGACATCAGAGCGAGGTCATGGAGCGAGGGAGAGAAGTCGCTCCAGCTGGGAGCGACTTGCCCACAGCGACCCCTCCACCTCGCTCCCGTCTCAGGTAACTGGAAACTTCTCTTCTCCCAGTTTTTCTTTGCATTTTAGAATTTCATTGGGTACCTCACTCACACAGAGACTGTGTGATTTAAGTGTGGGGGAGGTGCCAAGCATTTGATCATGTTTGTTATGATGATTTTGAGTCTCATGCATTGCATATTACATTCTTATTTGCATAGAAAAACCAAAAAAAATTTAAAATTTTGAAAAACACAAAAAGAATCATTTAGTTTGCATCTTTTGCACTTTTAGGAGAGTCTAGAGCATATAAGTTGCATTCATTTGCATTGGGAGCAATGATTTAAAATGCCTTGTAGAGAGCATTGTCTAGCCTTGTACAGTTCATGCACCGCTCTTGAAAACCTTGTAAGCTTCGTGCCTTGAAAGCTCTCCCTGAAACTCAATTTCTTAAGCCAACTACAACCTTGAATGAACTGAATGAACCTAATTTCTTGCTCATGGTACCTTGTGTGCTAAGTCATGGATATACACACTAGAATTGTCGCGCCTTTTATGCTGATCTTTTTGACAATCTCTAATGGCACTCCACTCCCTAAAACCCTCTCCTCCTTTTAAGCCTTAATTGATTGTTGAGTGAGGCCTTTTTCGGAAAGTCTTACATGTGCATAATCTTGAGAGTATTGGGAACGACAATGCTCAGTCTTCATTCTTGCTAGATTGGATACCATATTGTCTAGCCATAGGTGGGGGTGAGTGTTGTAAAGTTTGACTTGGGAACTTGAAAGTTGAATGGGAATGAATGAACTCTTGTGCTTAATTGTCTTATTGGGAATTGTATAAACCTCTAACTCAAAGTTATGAAAGTCTTGGCCCCCAAATAAGAAAAAAAAAGAGATAAAGAAAAGGGGGTTAGCAAGTGAGAATGAGTTTAGAGGTTGTGTTTTAAAAGTTTAAGTCTTTCCCTTGATTTAAGAGTTTGTGGATGTGTTCTTGAGATTTTTGGGTGAGAGATGTGAGATGGGTGTAACTTGGGGAATAATTGTGTCACTTGTATGTTTGAAAAAGGGTAGAACAATGAAGATTGAGCATTGTATGCATTAGTTGATCCATTTCTTAGATATATTATGTGCAATGTCAAGGCTACTTGTTTTGAGAGTGAAACCTTGAAGATAATGAGTTGTGAGCCTCTTGATCACTAGAATAAAAAAGCCTTTCCTTACCCAAATGACTTGGACCAATTGACCATTTGCATAGAGCTCACTTGTTGTATTGCTTAATGAATGTGAGAGTTGGCTGAATTGAATGTGTGAATGAATAATGTTGAGTTGAGATAGGCCTAGAGAAGCTAGAGGATAATAAGAGAGAGTGTGCTCGTGCTGAATTCTTATGTTGAAGTGAGTGCTTGTGTGTTTCTCTTGGCTATGAGCTCCCACTTTTAAACCTCTTCTCTTATGAGTCCTAAAAAGTTCACTTGAGGACAAGTATAAAGGACAAGTTTGGGGGAGTTGATATCTTGCATATTTTCATGGTTTTAACAATCATTTCTTGTTCATAATGATCATGTAGATTAGGTATTAGGCATCTTTAGGATCCATAGTGCATTCATATGTCTTTATCAGGTGCTGGAGTGTCTTATGGATTGATTGGAGATGTTTGGGAACTTTGTGATCCAAATTGGGGTGAAGAATGGAGTTTAGTCAAGCCACACATGAAGTTGGATGAGTCGGACCCGGGTAGAATGACCCGGGATAGCTTACCCGGGCGCAGGCCTCACCATTGGTCGACTCGGGTTGGAGTGCTCGGGATACCTTACACGGGCGCACGAGCTGGACGTGTCGAGGCCAATCTGATGCGGGTAGAAGGACGCGGGTTGCCCTACCCGGGCGGCATTGCAAGAAGTTGGGCGATTACTGACCCGGGTTGGATGACCCGGGTTGTCGACCACGATTCCTATCCGGGTCAAGTCATTTACTTGCTCGAATTTAGACATTTTAAAAGGGTATTTTAGACATTTTAAAAGGGAACCATTAGGTTTTCTGAAGATGATATTGATACTTTTGTAATCCAAGGAGAAAAACATCTTTTATCTATTGATGAACATAAACTCTCTCAAGAAAAACATATCTTTTTGGCTTGATTTGTTATTGTTCTTGTGATCTCTCATCTATTTCTCTACATGATTAATCTGAAATCCATCATGGGTTTAAGAGGAATCATGGAGATTAGTGAGTAATCACCTTTTGGATTTATGGGTTAGGGTGATTAAGGGTGATTAGGCTAGTTCTAAGATGTTTTAGGTATAGATCATACTTGTTCCTTGCTAGTAGAGTGATCTTAATGCATCATTTGAGTAGGCCACTCAAAGGGTGATCTCCAGGCATTTCTCACCCGACAGGTGTTTGATGAAATGCCTGAGTCAACTCTCCTAGGCTTTTAGTGTACTTTACCAAAGACATTTGTTGTTAAAGATGCTAAGATAGCTAATAGACTTGTTAGTAATGATTGCTTGCATGTTATTCAACGAAAGACATTTGATGTTTGAGATATGTTAGCAAATGAGCATTCATCTAGACATAGACCTTGCTTAGAATTGTGTCTAGGCTTAAAGTTGATAGTTTGATTTATCATTTGCATTCCTTAGATCGAAACCTGATCAACCAAGATTTAAATTCCTACCCATGAGTTCTCCTTTCCAATAGCTTAAGAATATCATTTTATTGTTTTGCATTAGCTTTAATCATTAGTTTAGAATTCATCAAATCACTGGTTGCATTTATATTAGGCAAATACTTGCATTTTCTCTGATTTTAAATCCCTCAGATCTGGTTCGAGAACAACTTCCACTATACTATCATTTGACTTAGGAGCCTCGAAACTTCTAACATCAGAACGGCAATGAATGTGGTTCAACTGGTCTTCAGTTTACTTTCCTTGTTTGATCTTAACATGGCTTATGAACTTTTGTTTGTACCAATAAATGTTTTACTTCCACAAAATCTTATTTTAATTCATAATCATTAGTTCAGTATACATGTCTAAATTACAAACCTTTAAACCGGCTCAATAAATCACATTCATCGTAATACTTCTATTAATTCATCGTAATACTTCTATTACGACTAGTTAACAAGAAACATGACCCTTATAAAAAATATATCAAGATTTATACGAAATCAATAAAAAGAGATTTATATGAAATCAAAATTATGTGAAAGAACGTTGAAAGATACGAATATCATAATACAAACCAATAATCTTGAAAATTAATGTGTTAAAATGGACGAAATAATTGGTTTTATTATTAAAGTGTATAACAACCATGTTTTTTTGACTAACATATAACAAAAATGGTTGTATAAAGTATACTGAAAAATATATATTATGGGTCTTAGGTGCACTTTCGGCTACCAAGCTAAACTTTAACTCATGGTATGGGTAAATACGTCTTCAGAAAGAAATTGCATTTTGGCGTTTTGGTCGAACTTGGAGACACTCAACAATGTTTTTTTTTTTTGAAAAGGCATCAACAATGTTTTGCGGAAGTACATTTGTTTTTTTGTTGTTTCTGTTTGGTTTCTAAATTTGAGTTAAATCGAAAACCGGACTGCACAGAAATTTAGAAGTTATGTGTGTATAGTGGTGAGTAACTGGTATGAGCAGATTAAGAGACATCAAAGTTACTTTAACCTCTGAAATGGTTCATGATCATTATTGCAGAATGATTGTATTTTACACAAAAGCAGATGATTTATAAACTTATTTTTTTTGTGTCTTCATGTGCTTTTCAACCTTGTAGTACTATAACTTGCTATTTCCAATATTTAAAGATAAACAAACCAAAAGAGAAATGATATGACATTGTTGATCAAAGATTCTCTGACAAGTGAGAGATATCATCACTGTTGCAGGAAGACTGTTTTAAGTGTTATGTACATTCCACACATTTGGTCTTCAAAATCATCAGATTCATTGATGCAAACGATGCTCTTTTCTTCTTATTCTTCCTGCTTCCTAGAATCCTCAGACTCTGTCTAAGTAAATCAATCTCTCTTTCCTTCTCATACTTTTCTCTATCCATCAATGCTATTTTCTCTTTTAATGTCTCAATGGTATTTTCCTTAACTCTAACTTCATCTCTCAGCTCCTCCACTGTCTTAACTGCTTCTTCTTCACATTTGCCCTCAAGTTGCCTTTGCATCATTGCCTCTCCTACAAGAAACCCACTTTCAGAGAGCAATACTTTATCAAAATAAAAACTGAAATTTAAGTTGAAGTTTTTTTTACCAGAAGAGGAGGAAGTTGTGTGGATGATGAGATGATCAAGCTCATTCTTGATAGCTAAATAAAGTTGTTTCCATTTCTCAACGGCTTCATCTCTCACTGCTCTCTCCACACACATCTCCTCAACAACCCATTTCCAGTACTCTCTCTCCTCTATTGTTGTTGTCTTTGCTTCCTCTTTCTTCTCCACTTTCTTCCTTAGCCTCTTCACTTGCTCTCTAAGCTTCTTCCTCTCTTTCCCCCACTCTCTCTCTGCCTCTCTAAGTTTATCAAACATCACTTTCTCACTCTCATCCGTTCCTCTTCTTATGTGTCTTCTTCCTCTGCTTCTCTCAGTTGAAGTCTCCTTCTTGACACTTCTCATACTAGGCCTCTCTTGCTTGCTTGTGCAACCACCCATGTCTAATTGTGGATGTTTCTTCTAAGGATATGAACAAAGAATTTTAATGGAAGGGTCTCTCTCTGGAATGTGTGTTCTTATTTAACTTGTGATGTAGAGAGGCTCCTCTTCATTCAATGAAGAGAAGTCATAATTGTGAGTGAAGAAGCTCCACCTGTACTACTCTACCATATTTATATAAGGCCTCCAAAAAAGCATCTCACAACAGTAATTTCTCTAGCTTTCTTTTCACTCACATGTGTAATACACTACAGTAAAAAAGTATATTGAACTTGATGGGAGATGGAATAAATTAAGAGACGAGTGATGGGAGATGTCAGAAAAGAAGTGTAAATAGTGTTGAGAGGATTAGGTATAAGGACATGGAAAACTACAACACCATATTCTCATCCATTTACCAATCAATGGTGTGGGCTTTCTATGTTTTTTCACATGGTCCACTTCAAAACTATTTGGATTCGTCCATCTCTCTCTATAAACTCTAGATAATCTATACTCCAATTCATTATACTTTATGTCTTCACTTCGTATTACTCATCAGTTTCCTTAGTCACAAGTCCACAAAAAAAGGAGACAACTTAGTGTAGATCTCACATTAAGAGGTCAATAGACATACCTGTTTTTGGGTGGCTCAAGGGACGAATCAATCATATGGAGGAAGAGACAAAAGTTAGACTGTTGTCTAATCATGACTTTATTCATATGAATAGTTTATAGATGGATATTTAGGTTTTACAGCCACATAATCAATTAAAACGATTAGGTTGGTCCCATGATATTTATTTGTGGGAATTAGAACTTAGTGTGTTTTTTTGGCTGGTTTAAGCTGTCCCTTCACGTGAACTTCCGTCTTAATATGGTTCTCTGTCTTTATTTTTTTCCATTAATTAGAAGAAACATTAATTATTACTTGGTGTTTTGTCTCCATAATTTTGGTCATTCTTTTGGTTAAAACATCAATTGATGACTTGGAAAAGCACTGAAGCAGCTAAGAGTTCATTTACTTTTAGTGGCACAGTAAATGAAAGGGATAAATGTGCTGGTTTTGTGTGTTTCTGATTTCTCCATATTGTAAAGAATGGACACAGTAAACTATAGTAACCTCTAAGATCATTGTTAGTAGCTATTTTTCCTTAGCAGCTTTTTGTTTATATGAAGATTTCAAATCCGATAAGTGATGTTGGCCGGTTCAAACTTCCATCCTTCACAACTTTGATTAAAGTTAGTTTTGTTTACTTCACCTAATTTATTGATAACGACAAAATAACAAAAACCCATGTGTTACAACATGTAAACAAATGAGATGGAGAAAGTTTGACACAACAATTAGCAGATCCACCATCCATTCCAGCTCGCTGCAGAACACTACTGCATACTCTTTTTACAGAAGTTTTCGGCGTCTTTACAATTGAAGCTACATGCACACTGCACACATCCTTTAGAAGAGGCCCAAATAATCTTTAGCCAAACAGTTGAAGAGAAACTTCACCAAGTCCTCAGAAGAAAATGTTCTGAAAATTATTAGAGATAACGAAAATACTTGCTTACAAAGGAAATGTCGGCTAGGCGTGAAGAAAAGAATTTAACTAAAAGCTGGTAAAACTGAAAGAAAACAAATCCTGACTCAACAAGAGAGACTAATTTTTTTTTGGGGCAAACAACAAGAGAGACCAAATTAAGATTGTGTTTCTATTCAGTTAAATGAGAAGAAAAAAAACTGACTATCACACAAAAAAGACCAAAGAAAACCAAAATTTATATCTGAATTAGAGATGAACATAATGAAATCATTTTTCTCTTTTTAGCTATTTTTCCTTAGATTGGGCATTGGATGTGTAGATTTTTACTTCAGTTTGTATCACCGCATCGAAAACATTTCGGATTTTCACTTTTGACTATTACACAAACACTGCAAAGACACTCACAAAGTCACAAGCAAAACCAAGAAGTCAACTTTTTGCAGGTATTCAACACACATTAATGGTAGATTTTTAAAATATTTTCATATGACTTTTATTATTAAGTAAAAGACTGAAATCATCTTCCTCATGCTATTATATAAGAACAAAAAGAAGAAAACATATACATATTATTCTAGTATGTATCAGAAATAGTACAAACGCCACAACCCTGAGCCAAAAAACCACAGCTATGGCCCATAATCATTTTTTATACCGCCGATACATACACAACCTTAGCCTAAACATCTTTTCGGCATCATCATAGTAATCATTTCATCACATCGCATACAAACATAAACCATTGGGTCGAACCATGCCACAATCTCTCTTTCTAGTGAGTGAGAGCCACTGCAGCTTCTTGAACCAGAGGCTGAGTAACATGCACAAAATGCTCAGCTTCACGCTCCACTTCTTCCCGACACCTATCAGAGTCTCTCCCTTCACCCATTTTTTTCACAAACCCTACAAACTTCCCCCAATTTTCGGCCTTAAACAGCTCCGGGTTCATCCTCAGGTACGTAAACGCACACATCTCTCTGTTTTCTCCCTCTTGGTTCTGATCAAAGCTCAGTGCAGACGCCTTGAGGATCTGCTCGTGCGCGTAGTCATCGTACCTAGGCAATGCGTTTTCACCAGCCAGAGGAACTTCTGCAGCTAGAGTAGCTAGAGCCACCTGGTTCACTAGCTTCTCTGGTGCACAAAGCGCGTCTTGAGGCTGCTCGTGGTCTCTCATCTCGATGCACGTGAAGTTGAATATGGCGTTGTGTCTGGCTAGCATTTGAGCGATCGGGAGGTATCCGTCTCTGAACCTAGTGTTATAGTATCCTGCTGTGAGCTCAGGGGCGTGAGAGCGTGTCCCGTAGTGCCAGTGGATTCCAGCGACTTTGACCGAGATTTTGACACCTGTGTCTTGGAATATCGATTTGGCTGAGGAAAGGATACGCTCGCCGTGATCCAGCAACATCTGGGAGTACCACGTGAGGAAGAACTCTCCGTACTCTGTGTTCCAACCACCGTCTTCCTTTTTGAAGAACTGAGTGTCTTCCGGCCAGTTATTGTAGTGACCAGCATCAGTTGGGCCAGTACCGCCCCACTCTGGCTTTCCATAAGATTCAGCTGCTGCTTTCAAGCTGCTCAACGAGTACTGCATCAATTATAACAAGTAAAACAGTTTGAGTATTACATTCTTTTTAAAACGAATCAGAGGCAAGTCACGTGTGATTTGTGTTAAGTACCTTGTCATAGCACTGGAAGGCTCCAATCCCCGGGAACCTCCATGTTCCATCTTGCTCGGGGATATGAAGGATAACGCAGCTCTCCTGCGGGTCCCATTCCCACTTGGATTTCCTGGAAAACGAATTCAATCGAAACTCAAAATCATTCAGAAGAAACGGAGAAAGTCAAAGAGGTATGCTTGAATTTGAAAAAACAAAAATGAGTAAAGAGAAGTTGGAAGTTACCACAATGGTGTCTCCGAGAAGATGCTTGAAGTTGTCTCTGAAAGCACGCATGAAATCGGAATAGCATTGGACGGGTGTTCTACCTTTGAGAACAGGGAGTGTATCAGCGCCAAGTGAGATATACTCGTGGTTCCTTCTTCCCCACTGATCAGTGTATGCAAGATCTGGATCCTTGTCAACCTCTTCAACAACCCAATGAGGCAGAGGAATACTGGAGACAAAAAAAAATACAAATTATCAATCAGAACACAGACAAACTAATTGGCGAATGATAAAACACATAAGACATGAACTAACTCTCTCCCAAGGACAAGAAATCATTCATTCATTCGTTTGTTTGTTCAACTTGTCTGGTCCATCTAATGGAAACGTCTTTGACTACCAACATCAATCCTTTGTAATCAAATAATGAAAGAGACGTAAAACAAACGACAAGAAAACAAAAAAGGCCTAAAAACGAGGGAGAAAACGACGAACAATTCACTCAATCTTTTTAATAAGAGACGCTCACGTCACGTAACAAACAAGAAGATGTGTGGCTCATATAGATTCTTGAACCTATCACTCTCCTCTAGAAAATTGTCTCGTCAAGTGTCGACGCGACTCCCGTGCACGTTACTCCTCCTTTAATCAATGAAAAGTTCTACAAAATTACTTAATAAACTATTCCTAATCGAAACTAAACTCTCTGTAAATCCAATCCCAAGTGCAAACAAAGCTAAAAAAAAATGCAATATTTACTACTTACGTGACAGAGTCACCAACGTTACCACCGCACTGATGAAACGACATAACAGCCTGAACCTTAAGTCCAACCTTCTTCGCCATCTCAAGCAACTCATTATAACCTCCCCAGTTATAAGCCCCAGGAGCCTCCCTCTCCACCAAACCCCACCACACATCGATCATGATCCCTTCAACACCAGCACTCTTCAACGCCTGAAGACTCGCTCTCATCGCCTTCCTCCGATTCACCGTGTTCCCCATCGTCACGCTATCGAGCGGCATCATCACGAACACCGGAACTCCTCCTCCCTTCTCCTTCTCTCCTCCTCCGATCCCTCCTTCCTTGTACGTCCTCTGCTCCTCCTCCACCGCGAAGGCTTTACACGCCACGGACAGATCCGCTCGCCTGGCTCCCAGGACCGGGCTCATCGGCGGAGATACGTAATTCATGTTCATCGATATAGGCATCCTCGCCGACGGTGGTGAAACGGATAGCGACGATTCGACAGTTGGTGCTGTCATTTCGCCGGACTTGATCGGAGTTCCGGCGAGAGCTCCGAGCTGATGCGTTAGATTAAACGCCATTTCCTCTCTCTCTCTCTCTTTCTTTCTCTGCGAATTTTCCCGAGAAAATAAAAACGATCGTTACGATGACAAATTGGTTTCCCTCTGTTTGATTCAGAAGCTTTGAGTTTTTATGTGAAGGAGGAGATCTGGAGAAGGAAGAGGGGGAGATATTTATAGGGAATTATTAAAAAGATAAGATTAAAATAATATATTAGATGAAGTCGGCCATTTCTCGACACGTGTAGAAACGTACGATGTGGATAAAGACACGATTTTGGATTAGAGTCAGAATGGACGGTGTTGTGAACAGTGCGCGTGAACTTTCCAGCTGACGCGCTTATAACCTCACAATACATTTTGTGGTCCATAGATCCTTTATATTAGGGACCATAATAATTATTTTATAGTTGGGATTATTATTTTCGTTTTTATTTGGTAAATTACAGTAAGTCCAAAACTTTTTGTTTCTTACACGGTTTATACAGGTGAGGTGTGCCTTTTTTTTTTCTTGAAAGAAAACGGGGATAGTGATGGTTACTTGCTATATAACGTTTTCTTTCAGGAAATGTACGTTTCAAATTGGATACTTTGCAATTTGCACAACCCTTTAATTGATTTTGGCTTGTAAATGGTATAAAATGAAGAGGTGCTTTTGCGTGAGATAATATTTTAATATGCATATACAACTTTGAGCAACAAATAAGATAGCATGACATGATACTTCAGTTGTAAAAAATATCAGTTGCATGAAGTAGAGTGCTACGTAATTGATATCATTTGTCAAATTATTTAGATTTATTATTTCATATGGGATGTTACAGGAACTAAAGAAATATACGGAGTATTTGATCTTAGATCGAGATCTAAATAATACACTTGTTTGTTAATCTAAGTATCACATTTTTTTATTTAATTTGCGTTCAACATAACTTATAAACTGTTGGTTTTACTAAAAGAATTTATGTATATTTTTGATGTTTTGTAATTTATATAGAATATAAATATATTATTTTATAACATAGATGTTTGATAATAGTTTTTTGTTTGTACATAATATTTTATTAAAAAACTTATAACTTGATGCAATTTGATGTAATTGTGTTATTCATATATTAACATGTTTTTTGTTAATTTATTTTAAAATGAAACAACATGCTTATTTTTTTATTTTTTTGCATTAGTTTTCTATGAATTATTATTAATTTTATGATTTTTTGTTTTCTTAAAAAATGAACTCTCAAATTTTTTATACTTGACTAAACTAAATAAGATAATATTATTTAAATTTGTTTTACATAATATATATTATAGAGAAAATAAAACAAAAACAGGTCGGAACAGTTTTACATTTAACTACTAAATAAATAAAATTAGCTATAGTTTAGAGATGCTCTTAATCCTAACCTTCAGCATTTAGTATATTTTGGTCAATTAAAGTAAACAATCATAAAACATACAAATTTTAAACTAATTAATATTAAAACTTTCCAAAAACTTCTCAGCTTTAATAAATATAGGAAATTCTATATATAGTTTTTTCCGATGAAAGGTTATTCTATTATTCAAATTAGAGGTGGTCCGGACAACCAGACTGAAATAGAAGAACCAATGAAATAAAGAGCTCTGTGGAAAAATCTCGTAATCCTAGCTACAAAATACGAAATCTGATTTTGCGTTCTTGAAATATGGGTGATCTTGAAGTTTAGGAAGCATATCTTCAGTGATTTTATCCTCTCATGTTCTGTTGCAAAGTGTTGCCAGGCATTGGGCTCTTTGATCATGGCGATCAAATCCTTGTAGTCTGTACCAAAGCTCTGACATTTCGAATGTTTAAGTATATTCTCTATTACCTATCTTAGTTCTTCCATCTCAGAATGCTAGACATACTCTCTTCGATTACAATTCTGTGTATCCATTAACTGAACCTTTCCCAAGCTATCTATCAAGACCCATCCACATCCACTAAATTGTGTTGTAAAAGTCCATGATCCATCTACCATGCAGATATTACTCAGCCTTAAGACTTGAGGTTCTTTAGCTCTATAGTCTTGTAGGGTTGATGGTACTTTCTCATTTGTGTTGAACCATGCTTGACACTCACTCTCAGCATAAAGAACTAGCTTCAAATGATCTCTGTATATTCCCCTAAAGAGTTTGTTATTTGTGACCTTCCAAATGTACCAAATTGTCCATGGATAAGGATTCCTGTCTAATTCTATCTCTACAATGATATTCTTTCTCCAGAATAGATAGTCCATATGTACTAGCATATATGCTCGGAAGAGGAAATGTATCTTCGTTTATTGGTGTCGCTGATAAATATCAAGCTTGTAAGGCTAGTAGGCATTCAAAAATTGCATGAGTCACATATTCTTTGGATTCTCTACATCGTGGGTAGTAGTTATCACATATCATTTTACGCCGTATCGGGTTCTTCGTTACCGCCACATGACCAGTTATCAGTTACCATATAAGATGACATATCTTCTTAGGAGCTCTTATCTTCTAAGCAAATGCTTGAAATTTTGTTATACTTGATTCTATTATTTCCTTTTCCGCATCAGCCTTCAGTAAATTCAGAGCTACCCAATATCCTGATTTGACAGTATACTGGTCATTTTTAGTTTAATTCCAGCAGAAAGTATCCCGGTGATGAGCCGTGCTTATGGATAAACTCCTTATGTAAGGTACATCTTCAGGGTCGACATAATTCTCTAGTAATCCGACATTCCAATCGTTCAGTTCCTGATTAATCAGGTTGTTTACTGTCATGTTTGGATGCAGTGTTGGAGCCACATGTCGGGCTGGCCTAGCTGGTGATGTGGGGATACAGGTGTCCTCTCACACCTTGACCTGAGCGTATCTTATGTCTGATTCCCAATAATAGTAATTTTCGTGCAGTTGAAATCCACACATATGATGGACTGCTTACAGAGATATTTCGCAAAGGCGAACTCATTATGTAGTATCTTCCTCTCAGCACCCCAGCCACCAGTGAATCAGGGTACTGCACTAACCTCCATAGTTGTTTTGCTAGCATGGCAATTTTAAACTCATGGATCATACGAAGCCAATTCGACCCTCCTCCTGTGGTAAATAGACCTTTTCCCATTTTATTCAATGGATTCCTTTTTTTGGGAGATTTGAGCTCCACCAAAATTGTGCAATGGCACTTGCAAGGATTTTACATATCTCCAGCGAGACCAGGAAGCTAGACATAACATATATCGGAAGAGCTAACAAGATAGATTTATTCAATACATCCTTTCCACTTTTTGATAGCCATCTTCTCGTCCAGCCATTAACTATATGCATTAGTTTATCCTTCAGAAAAGTGAAGAGTTTGCATTTGGATATGCTAATGTCTTCTGGGATGCCTAGTTATGTCCCAGTCCCTCCTTCATTTTAGATACCAAGAATATCTTTGATCTGCTGTCTAGCATTTGTCTTAATCTTCTTACCAAAGATTATAAAGGATTTAGCAAAGTTAATTCATTGTCCAGATGCTTGTTCATATTTCCTAACCACTTTCATCACTTCTTCACATTCACGGAGCTCCATCTTTCATAAGAAAAGGCTATCATCAGCAAAAATAAAGTGGGATACCGATGGACATGCGCGGGTAACACACATCCCCATTATCTTCCCGTGGTTCTCTGCATGATTAAGAAGGCTAACAAGCACTTCCGTACATAGAATAAAGTTGAAAGGAAACAAAGGATCTCCTTGACGTAGACCTATTCCTGGAACAATATTTCCTCTGGGTTGCCCATACATAAGTACTTTGTATTTCACCGTTGTAACATACCTCATTTTTTTTGAATTATACAGAGGTATCCTGGCCCCACAGAAGTGGTCCAGACTAGTCACGTGTTGCCACATGTCGGTCCTCTGTCTCTGGCGATGCTGAAATGTTAATTTCCCAGTGGTCGGGATTCGTACCCAGGTGGCGGAACTCACAGCTGTGAACCCTTTACCAACTGAGCTAGAAGGCCCGATTGTAACACACCTCATTATCTAGGTAATCCATATTCAGAGAACCCCATCTTCCACATAACTGTTTCAGTGTACGGCCACTCAATTCTATCATAAGCCTTACTCATATCTGTTTTAATGGCCATCCTTTTATTTCTTCCATTTGATATTTTGTTCGTAGGGCATGAAACATTTCTTGGGCAATCATAATATTGTCTGTAATTTGTCTTCCAGTAAAAAGGGTAACTGGGTTTCTGAAATTCTATTTGGTAGAACTTTCTTTAATCTCTGGTATAAGATCTTAGAGATAATCTTGTAACTAAGACATCTCATTAGGATTAGTTGTCTTCGGGATGAAGCAGATATTTGTATTGTTCAGACCGCTCGCCACTGTTCCATCAAAAAGGAATTGGTCAACCATATGGGTTAAATCTTCCTTTACAATATCCCAAAATTTCTGATATAGAAAAGATGTTATCCTATCTGGTCCAGGAGTCTTTTCTAGATGCACAGCAAAAAGTGCTAATTTGACTTTCCATTCAGTGATCAGAGCAGTAAGATCGTTGTTTATTGACTCAGTAATCCTAGTGGATACCTCAGATAGCGCTTCCGCTATGTCTTCTGGATTAGAGGATTCAAAGAGGTTCTTAAAGTAACTAGTAGCGATGACTACCAATTCTTCCTCATCTTCAACAACATTTCCATTTTCATCTAAAAACTGTGTGATTTTATTCCTAACTCTCCTTTGTTTTTTCAATGCATAGAATTTTTTTGTCTTTCTATCGCCTTCTCTCGACCAAAAAATTCGAAACTTTTGTTTCCAGATCATCTCTTCTGCCTTAAGAGCATCTGAGAGTTCCTTCAAGGCTTCCGCTATTTCCTCTATTGTTGCATCATTATTCGAATACATGTTCTCCACCTTCTCTTTAAGTTTCTCCACCGATTTTCTGAGTTTAGATTATGCTGTCTTCTCCACTGACGATCAATGCTTTACGGCAGCTCGAAATATGATCCATAATACTTGCGTCATGGGGTAGATCTGGTGATTTGCTTGCCTTATATCCTCATTGTCCAACCATCTTTTATAAAATTTAAAACTTATCGATTTCCGTTTTGGCTTTGTGAGGATGTCTGCTAAGATCGGACGATGATCCGATCCCCATAATCTCATATACTGAACAATATAATGAGCGAACTTTTCATGCAATCCTCATCTCCAACAGCTCTGTCTAGACGACATCTAACTATTATTTTCCTAGCTTTCTTCCCTACCCATGAAAGCATGTCTCTAGTGAATGGAAACTCAAACATCCCACAGTTGCTAAGCATCTGCTTAAACAGTAGGAATGAGCTATCTGAACGTTGGCGACCCCTTCCTATTCCTGATGTCCTGTAATTTCATTAAAATCTCTAATCATGAACCATGGTCCAGTTCTTGTTGTTGAGAAACTCGTAAGATGTTCCCATACTGGTCTCTCCGTTCGAAAACAGGATCCACATAAACAAACGTCGTAAAGAATCTTATTCCATCAATGACTGGCCCGATCCAATCATTATGTTATCCAAAAACAAAACATTAACTTGAAAATTATCCATAAAAATAAAGCTAATCATCCGCTAAGTCCAAGTGGCTCAAACATAAACAAATGAGCATATCCTAAGTCGGCCTGAATTTCTTGCAACATCGGCATGCTATTCTTCGTCTCAGAAAGAAACAAAAATTTTGGGTGATGCTTTTGACACATCTCTGTAAAGCGTCGAACTGTGAGGCCGTTCACGATCCCTCGACAGTTCCAACTGATTGTCTTCATGGGTTTCGTTTCGATGGGTATTTGGAACCGGGAAAATGGCCTTTTTCGACCCACAAATTTCAGTCGTGCCAAATACGACCTGAACAAATGACAATGCTAAAAGAAACAATATAACCACTAGACTAAAGTAAATATTGGATATATAATTACAAATTTAAAACTATATATACTACTATACTTTTTCATCTTCTCCAATTAAAACTTTGGTGATAATTATCTGTGATTTGTATAAATACATTAACATGTTTTTTTAGTTATCATATCTTTAATACTAGTGATTTTCCGGCGCTACGCGCTGATATTGGAAGTTTTCAAGGCTCCCAAGTCAAATGATAGTATAGAAAGGTTGTCGAACCACAGAGAACTAGTGATTTATAACACCAAGAATACACAAACTCTCCTAATCTAAGCAAACAAGAAGATGGATGATGGTAACAAACTAAGATCCTAAAAATGAACAAGGTGATCTCAAATCCAATCTAGAAACTAGTGCAAGAACTCAATCAAATGCTAAGGTGGATCCATGGGACTAGGGACTTGATTTTGGGTGACTAAGATCCAAACTAGAGTGGCAAGCTATCAAAACACTTTCTTTATGCCTAAACACAACACTAAACAAGCTCTATCCCTAGATGAATGTTCATTTGCTAAAGCAACTCAAGCATCAAATTCCTTTGGTTGAATGTTACTAAAGCAATCATTATGGACAAGTCTAATAGCAATCTTAACACCTTTAACAACAAATTCCTTTGGCAAAGTGCATTAAAAGCACTGAAGAGTTGGTTCAGGCATTTCATCAAACACCTTCCGGGGATGAAATGCCTAAGGACTTATTTTGGTATGATCAAGACCAAAATAGCATTGAGAACCCTCAACAAGCAAGGAAAGAAGTAGATTTAACACTAAACACCCTAGATCTTCACTAATCACCCTTAATCACCCTAGCCCATGAATCCAAAGTGTGTCTACTCCCTAATCTCCATGATAAACCTCAAATCCATATGAGATTCAAGACTAATCATGTTAATGATTAAGAGAAACAAGATATAAGATGAATAAATTCCTTAGAATGATATAAAGATTCAAGCTTTTACAAAATGAGGCAAAGTCTAGAGAGAAAATGAGATAATTCCCAAATTTGGGATTACAAAAGTATTTATATGGTCTTTAGAAACCTAATGATACCAATAGAAAAGTCTAAAAAACCCCTTAAAAATCATAAAAACGACCAAGTGATAACACGCAGCGGGGTCTCCATACCCGGGTCACAACCCCGCTCCAGCCGTTTTTCCTCCATTTCTGTGTAAACCCGAGCGGGGGTCGTAACCCCGCTCCGTCACCCCGCTTTGGATACACAGCGGGGTCGTAACCCCGCTCCATCACCCCGCTCCAGGCGTACTGTGTTCGAGTATTGATATGCCTCCAGTAGATTGATCATAACTCCTCCAATACAGCTCCAAATGACTTGAGACCACTTCCATTGGAAAGCTAACTCAATTTCCCATATCTCCACCAAATCTTAGCAACAGAAGACATCTCTAAGGCCTCCGTCCATGCTCATCTTTGTCTTGACCAGATCATGGATTGACTTCTCTTTTCATGGCCAAACTTGATTATTCATCTCTTTTTGGGTCATAAGGCTTCCAAACACCTCAAATCACACCAAAGCATACTCCAACACCTGATAAGGACAAATGAATGCAAAATGGACTTAAAGATGCCTAATGCCTAACTTATATGATCAAAATGCATAAGATATGGATGCTAAAAACATGTAAATATGCAAGCTATCAACTCCCCCACACTAATCCTTTACTTGTCCTCAAGTAAACTAGCAAGAACTAAGGAGAAGAGGCTTGAAGGAGGGGATTCATAACCAAAGAATGCTCTTCTTAGTTCTTAACTTGATAACCATGCATAATTATACCAAATAGCTGGAGCATACACTTTATCCACTCTAACTTCTCAAGGCTTATCCTAACTCTTTTGATCTCTACACCCATTTATCATGATTCCACAAACTACAAATCCACTTACTCTCTAACAGTCAATAAGAAAACTCAATAGACATCTTTGCTCATGGTCAAATGGTCCAAGTCATTTGGTTAGGTGTAAAAGGTTTTGATATGTAAAGTGAAACAAGATGTTCAAAGGAAAATTTTTATTAGGTGGTTTACTCTCAAAACAAGTAGCCTTGACATTGCACATAATTTATCTAAGAAAGGGATCAACTTATGCATACAATGCTCAATCTCCATTGTTCTACCCTTTCCCAAACATAAAACATGTAAACTCTTATCTACAATGTCAAACCCAACTCACATCACTCACCCAAAGGTTTTCCCAAGAACTCAAAACACTTTTATATAGAACTCTTTCTCTTGAAGTCTAATAAAGGGATCTTTACATTTTTAATCACTCTCTAACTCTCCTTTTAACTTTGCTAGCCCCCTTTCTTATTCTTCTTTCTTTTTTTTTAATTCTTTTTCTTTCCTTTTTTTTTTCTTTTCTTTTCTTTGGGGGCCGAGACTTTCTTTTCAAATAGGAGCTAGAGAGTTTCTATTCTTATCCCAAAGAGACTAAATACTTGAGCTCCAAGAGTATATTCAATTATTTCACAACCTTTTCACAATTCCCAAATGAACCTTATCAACACTCACACCCCCAAATCCTATGAGCTAGACAATAGAGAATGTCTAATCTAGCTAAAATGGAGACTAAGCATTGTCGTTCCCAATACTTTCAAGATTATGTGTATGTAAGACTTTCAAGAAGAGGCCTCACTCATCAAAATAATGTAGGCATGAAAGAAAGGAAGGGTTCAAGGGAGTGGAGTACCACCTGAGTATGTCTAAAAAGGTAAACAATGAATGAGAGAGACAACTCAAATGTTTTATCCATGACTTAGTACACAAAGGACCATGCGCAAGAGTTATTGAATCTAAATAAGACAGGAGCAAGCTTCAATGAGAGAGTATCAAACAATCAAATGAGCTTTGAGAAGAGCTTTCAAGGCTCGAAGTGTGCAAGGGATTTCTAAGGTATGCTCAAGATAATTACCATGATTATAAAGGTTATCAATCCAAGAACTTAGCATGAGCGTCCTTACAAGGTAAAAATCATCCCCTTATGCATGATGCAACCTATATGACTCTAGACTCAATCTTAAGGATGCAAGTGATGCAATCTACATGATTCAAAATTTTAAATTTAAATTTTTTTTTTGAAATTTTCTATGCAAATATGAATGTACAATGCAATGCATGAGACTCACAATCACAAAGCAAACATGATCAAATATCCGGTACCTCCCCCACACTTAAATCACACAGTCTCTGTGTGAGTAAGAGAGAAGGAGATACCCCAACAAGATAAAAGAAAATGTATATACAAGAAGGGTTGGAGTGATACCACATAAGGAGATTTGGTCGTGGTGCTTGGTGTCTGGACTAGGAGCTGGCTTGGTTCATAGCAACTAGAGGAGGCTGCTACATGGCATTCATAGGGCTTAGGTGGTTCACCACCTTTCTTCTCTCCTCTAGTGTTTTGCTTAACCTGAAAACCTTGACTATCCTTATTAAAAAGCTTAAAAAGAAAGAAAGATAAAGAAATATATACAATGGATAAACATGGGACTTCCTCCCAAGTGAGCTTGTTTTAAGTCTCTAGCTTGACTTTGTGTGCATGCTAATCATAGGTATCAAAAGGCTGAGCCAATGCACCTTTAGTCCTTCTCCTACAAGAACAAGAAACCAAATGCGCAAAGGTGCACACTACTGTCCATAGAAAATAGACAGATTTTTCATCAAAGAGCTTCACTATAGATGCATCATGAAATATGAGATGATCTTTGATGTTCAAATAGTCATGAGAATCAAATGCATTTGGTGGAAACACAAAGTCAACTACAGGTTCAAACGAAGTTTTAACAAAGTAGTCAACTCTATCTCCATCAACTGAATAAAACACAATGTTCACATTCTCATGATTATTTTGGACAAGGGGATTTTCTATCTCAAGCAAGAGCTTATCCACATCAAGTTCATCCCCTATATCAGCAAGTGCAAGAAGAGGTCTAGGTTCATTAAGAATCAAAAACTCAGATTCGAGATAAAAATGAAGCACATAGATAGCTCTTGTCAAAACAAACTTCAATATGATCTCTAGCAAGCTTTTCTATTCTCAACTCATCTAGCTTCCTAGTTTCACATATCAGATCAAGACATTCATTGATGAGCACAAGAGAATCAAGATCATGGGCAATGTTTTCACCACAAGGCAAGCATATTTTCTCAAATTGAAGTTCTAAAATGGAAATTTCTATACCTTCCAGCTGGAGTGGTGGAGCCCAATCCATTACCTCTTTAAGGTCATAGGCAACATTAAACTCATACTTTGTAACCTCCCTTCCTTCAAGCTCTGCTCGATCTTTAATAAGCTCCAACCGGATCCTTCGTGCTAGGGATGTCTTTGCCGACCCCGGGTACTCCTTCTGAAGCTCATATAACATCACAAGTTGTGCTGGTGTGAGTATACATGCATCAAAGTCATCTTGAATGTGATATTCAAATGTGTCTTCCTCTTCTTGTGGCTTCTCATGGTAGCTTGAAGCCATCTCTACAAATAACAAAAGCTAGAAGAAAAGGTTAGTAACTGTACAAAAGCAAAACAAAGCAAGAAAATAAAGCTTAGTCTCAAGAAAGATTGAAATCCTAATGATAAATCTACTAGTTCCCCGGCAACGGCGCCAATTTGATATTGGAAGTTTTCAAGGCTCCCAAGTCAAATGATAGTATAGAAAGGTTGTCGAACCACAGAGAACTAGTGATTTATAACACCAAGAATACACAAACTCTCCTAATCTAAGCAAACAAGAAGATGGATGATGGTAACAAACTAAGATCCTAAAAATGAACAAGGTGATCTCAAATCCAATCTAGAAACTAGTGCAAGAACTCAATCAAATGCTAAGGTGGATCCATGGGACTAGGGACTTGATTTTGGGTGACTAAGATCCAAACTAGAGTGGCAAGCTATCAAAACACTTTCTTTATGCCTAAACACAACACTAAACAAGCTCTATCCCTAGATGAATGTTCATTTGCTAAAGCAACTCAAGCATCAAATTCCTTTGGTTGAATGTTACTAAAGCAATCATTATGGACAAGTCTAATAGCAATCTTAACACCTTTAACAACAAATTCCTTTGGCAAAGTGCATTAAAAGCACTGAAGAGTTGGTTCAGGCATTTCATCAAACACCTTCCGGGGATGAAATGCCTAAGGACTTATTTTGGTATGATCAAGACCAAAATAGCATTGAGAACCCTCAACAAGCAAGGAAAGAAGTAGATTTAACACTAAACACCCTAGATCTTCACTAATCACCCTTAATCACCCTAGCCCATGAATCCAAAGTGTGTCTACTCCCTAATCTCCATGATAAACCTCAAATCCATATGAGATTCAAGACTAATCATGTTAATGATTAAGAGAAACAAGATATAAGATGAATAAATTCCTTAGAATGATATAAAGATTCAAGCTTTTACAAAATGAGGCAAAGTCTAGAGAGAAAATGAGATAATTCCCAAATTTGGGATTACAAAAGTATTTATATGGTCTTTGGAAACCTAATGATACCAATAGAAAAGTTTAAAAAACCCCTTAAAAATCATAAAAACGACCAAGTGATAACACGCAGCGGGGTCTCCGTACCCGGGTCACAACCCCGCTCCAGCCGTTTTTCCTCCATTTCTGTGTAAACCCGAGCGGGGGTCGTAACCCCGCTCCGTCACCCCGCTCTGGATACACAGCGGGGTCGTAACCCCGCTCCGTCACCCCGCTCCAGGCGTACTGTGTTCGAGTATTGATATGCCTCCAGTAGATTGATCATAACTCCTCCAATACAGCTCCAAATGACTTGAGACCACTTCCATTGGAAAGCTAACTCAATTTCCCATATCTCCACCAAATCTTAGCAACAGAAGACATCTCTAAGGCCTCCGTCCATGCTCATATTTGTCTTGACCAGATCATGGATTGACTTCTCTTTTCATGGCCAAACTTGATTATTCATCTCTTTTTGGGCCATAAGGCTTCCAATCACCTCAAATCACACCAAAGCATACTCCAACACCTGATAAGGACAAATGAATGCAAAATGGACTTAAAGATGCCTAATGCCTAACTTATATGATCAAAATGCATAAGATATGGATGCTAAAAACATGTAAATATGCAAGCTATCACGCGCCGGGTTCGTATGTTATACTTTTACATAAAGTTATAAATTATTATATGGTCTTAACAAATAAAATATGTTAAATATGAAAATAAAAATATATTAAAATGATATTTTCTGATCTTTTTGATAGTGGTTAGTGACCGTAGTGCATTACTTTGTTTGAAGTTGTTTAGTTCAAAGTGTAATAGCACAAGTGGTTGTTACTAATCGATTTAATAAAAATAGAATAAAAAGCCGATAGTAATAACAAAATTAATTTAGTTGGAATTTAAACATAAAACAAAGATGATGTTTTATATAGAGAACATACTATTAAAATAACTATATATGAACTATAAAACTTTCACTAATATATTTAGTTCAAATAATAGAAAGATAGAATACGTTTCAAATTTTATAAAAAATAAGGGTGAAGTGTCAATTTTTGGTAAAATAATTGGTGAGTATCTAATATATATTTTTAAAATTACCATGTTGACTTTTAAAATATAGAGGTGCGAGTTGTATGTGTTACTTTGGTTTCAAGGTCTCTCAAAAAGATGTATCTTAAAATAAGAAACATAAAATTATTTTCTATATTAGTTTTGTTATAATGGAAGATTTTGTGTGTGTTCATAACGAAATTCTTGTTTGTCCACCCTTATTTAGAATATCAACGAATCTTAATATGAATCTAAATATGTTTTTTATCTAAAAACTATAAATGGTTCCTAAACTCCTATATTTAATGGACAACTTCTATTTTAACCGGAATAGAACAACTTCACCAAATCTTCCTAATAAAAATTCAATTTGTTAATTAGTAAATGAGATGTTAGCATCTATAACGATTATGAGAAAGACAATTTCTTTAACTATCTGTGACATTTGGGCTTACTGACTTGTTGCATTTAGTAATGGTTTTTACAATAAATGGTTAGTGTGGTGCAAAGGATTAATGGTGATGGTGGTGTGTGGTTTACATCAATTTTAAATAACTTTAGCAACCAGGCAACGTTTTTAAATTTCTCTCAGATTGGAAGTAATGATTCTTTTTCTTTAAGTTGAGTTTTAAGAGTATATTAATCATTAAAATTTTAAAATGTAAACATGGATAGATGCATCAGGGAAGTTATTGGTTTCCTTGCACAGTGTAACATGGGAAGATACCATACAGTTTATGTGTCAATACCAATAGACCAAATGTTAGTCTTTTGGACTTGAATCGCCATCAATTACTAAACATTATTAGAGTGGGATGAATGGAATTTCTAGATTGATTATATGACGGTTACGTCGATTGCGTTAAAGAAGGAGAATCGTATAGGCTTCATTCTCCATCATCAACATCAAATACAAAGAAACCCTATAAACCAGTGTTTTGACACCCGACCCGAACATTGAACCGGACGATTTACCGAATCTCTGGATCATTGGGTCAACCGTGGACGAACCGCGGTTTAGTAAATGAATTAGTTTTATTATATAATAATATATTAGTTATGAAAATAAATATATAAAAACTAAAGTTAATATTTTAAATGTTTTCAGACATAAAGTAATAGTTTGGATATGTATCTATTTCATGCTTAAAAAAATTTGAAAATACTTAAATTTAGTTTCCATTTTTGTATTTTTATTTGACATACAAAATATTAAGAAATAGTTTAAAGTATTTTTTAAAAATATGTAACATAAGAGTTATGAAATCTAAAAAAATCAAGACATAAAATTCATAATAAATTAAACTTCCAATCCAAAACTAAAATATCATTGTAATAAATTGTCAATAACAAAAATAAACTAACACCTAATCACAATTAACACCAAAACATATTAAATAAAGTTGAGAAATTTCTTTAATTATTAAAAGGAGATGCCACATGGCATTTTTCCCCCCAAGGAGATAAAAAACTCAACTTTATTAGTATAGACACTTATATTTTACTAAAATATAAATTATAAAATATTTTAAATGATAAAAATAAAAATATTAAAAATTTGAAACTATTTATAAATCTTTCTTATATAAATTATTGTAATTTTATAATTTTGAATGTAAGTTTTAATTTTAAAAATTAATATAATATATTTGTGATATTTCAAAATGTTGGTTGTGTTAAAAGGACTTTTACCCTTCTTTCACTGTAATATATTGTTCAAAATATTAGACACATTAAACAAGAATTAAAATATATATAAAAATAAAATATATAGTACAATATATTAATTTTGAAAAATAAAAGAAAAATACCTTTGAAATTTTTTTAAAAAATTTAAAAATACCTTTGTATTTAATTTTGTATAATTTAAAATATTTTATTATATTTTTGTATAATATAAGTATATTAAAGATATGGTAATTAAAAATATGTTACTGTATTTATAAAAATCAGAAACAATTATTGCCAAAGTTTTATTTGAAGAAGATGAAGAATTATATATAGTTTCAAATTTATAATTAAATATCAAACATTTACTTTAGTCCAGTGGTTGAAGTGTATCTCTCAAAATGCATCAATGCACGGGTTTGAATCCTAGAATGAGCATATCTAGAAAAAAATAAACCAAAAACGACGTCGTTTTAGTTTTTAACGGTTGACTAGTTTCTGTTACGGTCAATGTAGATTTTGGCGCGTTTTAAAAAGTTTAGATAATATTTTTAAATTATAATTGAGTTGAGATCGTATTTAGTATTGATTATTTGTTCGCGTCGTATTTGGCACGACCGAAATTGTTTGGGTCGAATTCACTTTTCCCATTTGGAACCCATCAAAAGTTCCTCCGTAACCATAAGTTCATCAGCCAAGAGATCATCGTTTTTAACATTACAATCCATCATCCAATATCATTCTAAAGTAAAGGAGTCGTCATTCTCTAGTGACTGTCTTTTCTTTTCTGAAAATTCAAAGGAACTTTTAACTAAGTTTTGTAATAATTCAAAGGAATTATTTTAGTTAAGAAGTCAACGAAACTCTCTGCTTCACCAGTTAAGATGTTCAGTGTCCAGAAGATAGATGTTTAACTTGATTAAAACGTTGAGAAAGATCAGAGAGCCAAAGAAGCCATGATCAAAAACATTCGACTGTTATCTTGTAAGACTTGTATGAAAAATTGTCTTCGATGCAAAAGTTGTGGAATGATGAGTTGTGAACGTTACGAACACTAGGCAACCCGTAACACTAAGCAACCAACAGGCTACAAAGAGTCATCTTTGTCATACTCCAAGACAGCCCGATGGAGATATGCGCTGATGAGTTGAACCAAGGCATCTCGGAGCAGCTCAGAACAGAGGCTCGACAGCGAGAGATGTAAAAGCGATGAGATGAAGACTTGATAGACTTGGGCTACGTTACAGTATGATCAGATCCATATGAGATTGATCTATAAGCTGATGAAATGTAGAAGTGCACGACAGTTCTTAAGGAACCGCTGAGACTCCACTACCCGTGTCGACCAGGATGCTCTATAATCCGATGCTCAAACAGACGAAGACCTGATCTGACCTAAACCACCATACGCTAAGACGAACAGTAACGGACGGAGCCTGGTTGATAGATCCGTGAATCAGAGAGTTCGGGGATGAAGAGCCACGATGAATCAGTGTACATTCCATTTTCGCAAAGTCCCACAATGATGGAACTCTATTATCAAGGAATAGTAGATATCTTATACTCCCTCCCTTCCATAATATAAAATGTTTTGCTTGAATGCACGGTAATTAAGAAACTTACCTTTTAGAATATAATATCACTAAATAATATATATTAAATATAAATTATTCAATTATAAATAATGTTGTAAACTACTATTGGTTAACCAATTTTCAATAAAGTTAAAGTACCTTAAAAATATCAAAATATCTTATATTTTGAAATATCAAAAAAATTTCAAAACATTTTATATTGTGGCTACAGAGGGAGTATATTAAAGAGAAAACTGGAAAATAAAGACACTTTTTACTTTGATTTGTCACAATAGGATTTGTTAAAGATTTTTTAGGTAAGTAGGATTTATTTTTCCTTTAATACCATATTGCCCTTAGATTTAGGTAATTAACATATACTAGATTTTCACCCGTCCAACCGGGCGAGTTTTTGTTTTCATTTATGTTTATATAATTGTTTTATTGTCATTTTCAAAGTTATTGTATCATGAGATAAATGTAGATAGTTTTCTAAAAATTAAACTTTTAGCTCCATAGATTTATATGATCGAGTAAATAATTAAACATTATGTTTTTTCAAATTTGGAGAATAAACTATATAGTTTTTTTAAAATTTGGTTTAAGGTAAAATAGATTAATGATTCTTGTAAATTTAACCAAAAATTTATAATTTTTAAAATTAATTAACATCGAAAATATTGAAATAATAAACATATATAAGTATACAAACTATATTAAACATATATAATTTGTTGGACGGTACATTCCTGTTGCCATGGACACCGAGAACGTGTCTATCAGTCGCCATTCACCAAGACGGAGTTTGCTGTGCATACGTTGAATGTAATTCCTCTTGCACGAACAGTGAATTTTTATCACCCTGATCAAGTAATAGAGATCAAAACTTAGTACATAAACGCATAATCTTACTAAAAACAGATAAGGACTAATCATCTCACAGTCTGATCAGCGAAGATCAACTCTAGAGTATTTCCTCCATATTTGGTTCTCTGTCTCCACGAATGAAGCAATTTCACTTGAATGAGCCATCCTTGCTTGAATGAGCCACGAATGTATATATAGCTGTCTATTTAGTATTAGTGTATTCAATTAAGTATATTTTCTGAGATTTATAAAAATCTTTTTAAAATATAGTATTATCTGAATTGGTTGTTATATAACGTGATTGTAGTATCTAAGGAGGTTTTGTTTTGAATATTTCTAAAGAATTAAGGATAATATCACAGAAAATCAAGGCAACAATCTATGATATTTTAAAAATGCTTGGAATATTCTATATTTTTGTTCAATATCGATAATGATATGTATTATATCAAAGATAATATTGCTTTTTTAATCAAACGAAAATCTATCTATTTTTTTAAAATAGATTTGTTTTTGATTAGTTATAACTGAATATGAGTTGATATCCTATTTAATTTGAATATTAATATAATAAATATAAATATTATTTTTAAAAAAATTTCAGTCTCGTTAACGACGAAAGAAGTTCTATATTCACATATGAAGTTCATATATGTTCAGAGTTTCAAAATGTATGAATATGCTTTAAAAATTATTCACATATCAAAGAACTAAAACAATGAAACTATATCAAATGACCAGAAGAAAGTTCTAAAGATCATGGGAAACTGATCACGCCATGTACACCAAAAAGCAACGAAGCTGTTGCTTAAAAACAAAATGCTTCAGACTTGTGATTAATTATAATTGAAGTTCTGCAAATAAAATGAAACTGATAACGCCATGTACACCAAGAAGGAACAAATGTGTTGCTTTAAAATGAATTGGTCGACTTTGATGAATTATAGTATAATAATGACTAGGTGATAACTTGCGCCTTGCGCATGATGAAAGAATTTAATAGAAATTATAATTTTAAATATATAAGTATTAGAAAGGTAAAAATCATAAGCACAAATATTACATATTATTTCATGTTAAAAGATTCAACGATTGTGGATATGTAAAAAAAAGTAAGCTTCAGAGTTTTTTAAATCTTGTGTTATTTGTTTTGTGTGGTTGAAGTATAGTTCGTAGAAGTAAATCTATAAGAGTAACCAAAAACTTATATAAAATTAATGAAATTCGCCATTGATGGTTTTCTAGTGTACTTCTAGTTTTGTTAATAATGATTAAAAAGTGATGTGATGAGAAAATGTGTTTAAACTGCTGTATGTTTAGGGTTTTAATGATGAAAACAAATCGCCAAAATTATACTCCCTCCGTTCCTGAAAATAAGATTTTCTAGAGTTTTCACGTTTATTAAAACTACAATAAATATTTGCCAACTTTAGTTTACTATTTATGTTTTATACAATTTCCAATAACTATCAACCAATAAAATTTAATCAATTCAAATATTCATAATTAATGATCCTCAAAAGTATACAAAAGTACCTCAAAAGTATACACAAGTACCTTAAAAATATAGAAAATCTTTCTTTGTGGAACAAAAATAAAATCCAGAAAATCCTATTTTTAGGAACGGAGGGAGTAGTAAATATTTACTAATTAATATTCTTAAACCTACGGTACAAATTTACTTTAGAACTTGCCTTAACACATGTTGTAATAAAAAATGCAATTCTCAAATTACGAAAAATTTGGATTTCGAATTGTATATGGAATGTGTTTCTCAGCGACTATAATTGAGGAAAATTACCTGATGGTTTTAAAAAAATTAATTAATGAAGATTATGAATTGATTCCAAACTTAACTCCAAAATTTTAGATCTGACTGATATGTTTGTAAAATAAATCAATGAATCCAATACCCTTTTTGCCTGGAAAGAAAATTTGGATTTCGAATTGTATATGGAATGTGTTTCTCAGCGACTATAATTGAGGAAAATTACCTGATGGTTTTAAAAAAATTAATTAATGAAGATTATGAATTGATTCCAAACTTAACTCCAAAATTTTAGATCTGACTGATATGTTTGTAAAATAAATCAATGAATCCAATACCCTTTTTGCCTGGAAAGAAAAACATAATCAAAGATTATGCAATGTTTACGGAAATTTAATGTATTTCCTAAATAATTGTCGATTTTAATTTTTATTTTAACTGAGACTAATAATTTTGAACATATATGTAGTTTCAAATTTTGCATAGTTTTATGATTAGTCAAATCCAAAAATTAAATCATTCCAATATAGTATTTTGTAGTAGGTACATACCTCTTTCATTAGTTTTTCGTCTCACATCGTAAAAAATGATTTATGCATAATTTGATCATGATCTTCAAAGTATTAAAATATTAACAAAATACTTGAAAACTTACCTTAACACATGTTGTAATAAAAAAACACAGCTCTCAGATTACGGAAAATTTGAATCTCGAAGTGTATATGGAAATTTGTTTCTCAACGGCTATAATTGAGGAAAATTAGTTGATTTTTTTTTTAAAAAAAAATCAATTAGTGAAGATATGAATTGATTCCAAACTTGACTCCAAAATGCTAGATCTGATTGATATGTTTATAAAAATAATCAACGAATTGAATATATATTTTAGATAGAAACAATTATCGTCTTTATTTCGGTCAAACATATTGAATTGCATACCATATTTAGTTTGAAAAATAATGAGATGGAGTAAAAAACACGTTGATCACATATTATATACGAATTTTTTATTATAACATATAGATTGATATACAAATTTTATAATATTAAAAAAAATTGTAACTAATGAATTTTGTAAAGAATAAAAGTTTACGTAATATATTATATTTTAAAACATTTACAATTAAATACTATACAATATTGTTGAGTATACTAAAAATGACCATAACGTTTATTCTACAGATTTTCGAAAGGTTAGGTGGGTCACATATATTCCATAACATATGCTAACCTATATCCCTAATTTTTTTATGTTTAATTAATTTAAATTACTATTTTTTAAAAAAATATTTTATGTAATTGTATTTGGTGTAATATGATTTAAGTTTACATTAGTAAATAAACTAAATAGACATACAATTTTATACGCAAATTTATATAAATTGAGATTAAACGAAAAGTTATGAGTTTTTATTGCTTCCATAAGTTAAAAAGAAACATTGGCAACATAATAGTAAAAGCTCAAATGAAAATCCGAAAAGACAATGCGTACTAAAAATTTTAAAGACAACAACTCATCCGAAAAGTAGCTCAAGATCTCTCTATTAGCTCAAAAAAATAACTCTTCATCTGCAATCCTAAAAAAAGTTTAAAACAATATAAATTAAACATTGTACAAAACAATATAAATCTGAATTCAAAAACATTGAGGTAACTAAAAGTTTTAATATCTAAAAAAAATATTACTGTCTTCTGAGATCATCAATTTCTGGTAAATCATTGGGCTCAAACAGAACCTTGGAAAATCCATCTATGTTTGTCAATTTCTTGAATCAACATTTTCATACATATTTGAAAATTTTAAGAAATTCCAGCAAAATAATATCAGCCCTACCAACCCTTTTTTTTTTGTTTCTACACTACATTACCTTCACCCAATTGATTTTCCAAAATTGTAAAACACAAAGCACAACATCTGAATCTCTGGAATTCCATAGTTCTGCTTCCACAGTTGAACGATGCTGACTCGGACTCTCCACTTGGTAGTTAGGGGCTTCAAATCGGAAACAGAATTGAAGGCTGCCATTATATGTTTTTAAAAATTCGGATACTCGATGCTAGGTTTTAATTAAAGGGACAGTGGTGTATAGTTGTGTGGTCAATGAAACGAATTTATATACAATAAAGTTGACAAAGCGGTAACTATTTACTAATTCAATTACCATATTTCTTGCACATCAGGATCAGCTTGAAGTTTTTTTTTTTTTTTGCTAAAAATTAGCTTAAAGTTTGCCTTGACAAAATCAATAATTGGAAAAAGAAATAGAATCGGCATAAACCATTTCAGTTAAGGGCGCCAATTTCGTGGTATCATCAAACAATTTCGGAAACATTTGTAGATTGATGGTAAAACTTAACTTATATTGTTAGTAATTATGACAAAGACAATCCATGATTACACGATATTCAAAATGGTCAGCTGAATAATCAATCAAAGATTAGATGTTACGAATCAAGATGATTGTTGAGTCAAAATGTAGTATATGATTTTTGCAAAATTTATAACGTGGATCAATCATATTTTTTAATCAAGATACTCCTTAAATAAATTACATATTGTAAAAAAGGAAACATGTGACTGTATTTTCAGGAAACATGTGACTGTATTATCACTTTGGTTCGTATATATTACATATTTTTACATATTTAAATGTGATAATATGAAAGGTAGTATTTCGAATTAGCTTCGTAAATCACACATAATACATATAAAATACATATAATAATAAAATGAGTATAGATTTTTTTTGAGATGAACTTGGTGCCATAGACTAACTTTTGTTGGATGTTGATTTTACATTACACATGCCATAGATATACGAACCACAGTGATTCATGGTCCTAAAATGAGTATAGTTTTGTTAGACAAACCCGAACCGTAATATATGAATGGTAACAATATCGTATAACATTATAGATAGCATTGTTTCCATGTGTTATAACTATATTATTAGTTAATGACTGATTGAAATCGATAGCATTGTTTCCATTTGTGTAACATCGGTAATGTCAAAAAAATAAAAATAAAGGTGATATGAATAACATGAGGCATATACTATATGAACATTAGAGTGGCACGAAAAGTAAATATTCTAGGCAAGGGTGGGCAATTGAAAAAATGATCTAAGGTGAAATATGGAGATGACACCTAAGTAATGGCATGGTTGTAAATCACACATGAGGCTAAGGTTTCTTTTATAATGGTCTCCTCAAATAATTGAAAGGGGATTGTAGATGTTCATTCGTGCCTCTCTGTTTTGTTTCATTATTTTTTTGTTAGGTTTGGTTAATTACAGTTTGCTTTTGGTTTAATGTTTGATTAATTATAGCTTTGTTTTGGTCTAGGAGAAAATATGACGATTAGTAATGTGAGATGAAATAATATGAATATTAAAAATACAATTTGACCAACTCTAATAAGTAGTCCATTTTCTAAAATATCACACATGAATTAGAAGTTGTGACTTCTCCTTTAATAGAATAGACTAGAGACTGACCCGCGCTTCCGAAGCGCGGGTATTGTATTCTTTCATATAATGTAATCTGAAAATTTGTATGTTTCGGTTGTATATATACGAGATTATATTTCTAGATGTGTCTGTAAAATCGAACACCACTACTGAGAAAGTTGTCTAAGTTTTTGACACAGTCATAATATATCAATCTACTTTATTAGTATCATTATTATTTATTTATCAACTTCGTATTATGCATAAATTATGGTTTCTGTTTCTTTAAAATTTTTAATAATGCATAAATTGACTTGGACATAAAAATATTTATTTTATGGTAAATTTAAATCGAGATTATATTTAACAATTTTTAAAAGTTTTTTAGGATTAAGATAACATATAGTAGAAACAAATAGGACTATAATTTATCAATAAATTAAAAATAACCATAAATTCTAAAAATACATTTTTGAGATCATAAGATTAGCCGGTACTAAATATGACATAATAGATAAAACAATAAGATATATTTTTATATTTTATGTAAATATATAACCCCATTATAAAACTTTTTTTTATAATTTAATTTTTTATACATTTTACATGTTTATACATTCAAAATGATATTATAATAACATTTGCTAAGACTTGATACATTTTGATGAGATTTATTAATATTTACAGATTTAATGAAAAATCTGTAATAATAAAACACAAAATCCAAAAATGATAATTTGTAAACTTATAATGTTGACAAATGATAATATTTTTATAATAAAACATTATCATTAAGGGCATGACTGGTTCAAACGCAGCGGTTGCGCATAAGAGAGTTTGCGGATGCCGGTGGTTGCGGTTTTAAGCGTTATGTAGCGTTTTGTATAACTGATATAACATCTTAAAATTGTTACGTTTGCGGAATATTTGTGACTGGTTGATTATATGATATTGCAGCGATTTAATAATAAATTAATAATATAAACATGTTATTACATTATAAAAATATAAAAACATATTGTTGTGATAAAATATAATAATAATTAATATTATATATTTAATAATAATAATATGTTTATTTATTTAATTAGTATATTTTTTTGTTTTAATTTTTTCTAGAAATTTAATTTTTATGTTTTTTTGTAATCGTATATGTGTATACCATTTAAAAAAAATATTAGTAAGAAGTTTTGATAATTTTATTGAATTTGTGGTGTTTCATAGCTATAAACTTATATCTCGTGTTTTGAATCCCGAACCGGACCCACAATTGAATAGATAAATCTGATGATCATGTATGTAATCCGGTTTGAGTTTTATGAAAAAGTCATTATTTAATAATCCAGTAAAACTTACAAAAACCTGTTAAAACTCAAGACCCGGCTACCAGTTAAACAACGGGTGAAATACGTAACTTTTAATTATTAATTTTTAGTTATATTATTATAATCTGTTTGTATTCTAGTTAGGAAGTTAAATTTTTAGTTTTTATAAAAAAGTATGATATGTTTTTATATATTAAATAAAGCCTAGAACACGACCTAACAGTTAAACCATTGGTTGAACCAATATACAACTTTTAGTTTTATTTTTTTATTTGTTTTAGTTATATCATTAGAATCTGTTTGTATTCTGATTAGGAAGTTAAATTTTTGGTTTTATAAGAAAAGATGATATAATTTGTAGATTATGAATCTATTAACAAAACTAATTGTTTGATTTGGATTAGTTTATTTTTTTTATCAGTTAGCTATTATAATTTTATGATACTCCACTATATATATATGCTGTAAAATATAATAAAAGAAAATCCACAAGAAACCAGCGTAACTAATTGATATGAAAAAATAATTTATATTATTTTCTCACCCGTTAATACAACATATTTGTTATTATCCTTTTTTATGTTGTAAAATATCAATAAAATTATCTTTAACTTCTTTTTGAAAGTTATATTAAGATAAAATTTTTGCCGTTTTGTAATGATCACAAAATGTTATAAATTGTTTCAAAAATCGTTCCACACTTTTAAAATTAAAAAATGACTTTGGATAAATTTGCAGTTGCAGATGGTTGTAGATAAATAAATGTAAAAATATTTTCTAAAAGTATTTTAAATTTTAAAATTGAAATGTTATAAATACAATATTATAAAATTAAATTTATATTTTAATTTATATTCACTAACAATATTATAACTTATTATAAAAAAATTAACCAAGAATATTCACTATAATTTGAAGTATTAATATTTATGTTGCTGAAGATATGTAATTTAAATTGCGTAATCCAATTTCTTAAGGTTATTAGATTTATCAAAGTTTTCAGGTTTCTTAACGACATCGGAAAAACAAAGCTTATAATAAAGTTCATAACCAATTTGTTTTAATCAGTTTACGGTTTAGTTGTATCAATATTTGGATGATATGCTTTTTAAAAAATAATAATAATATGATGATATAGCATTACATATTACATAAGAAATGTATGTTACGGAACAAATGTTAGTTGACAGTTTTACTTATTAATAATTGTTAGGAGATCCTTACTATTAAGGAATTAAATTAGTGATTACAAAATATATATTTAAATACATTTACAAAATATTATGGTTTACTTTTATAAGTATGTATTATGGGAGTATTTTGTTGGACTAAACCTATATCAATAAGTCATGTTCCTAATTTAATAGTATTAATATTTCGTTTTTTCTACTTTTTAAAGCGGTAAAACAATAAAAACAATAAAACATAAAAAGAAACAAAAGTCAATTTGCCCTAATCGACTTTTACATCACCTCATCTTCTCCGCCGAAAGGTTGAAGCTCTCCAGTGGCGATTCCAATGGCGATTTTGGGTAATAACAAAGCCAAATCGTTTCTTCACTCTTTAACTTTTACTTTTCGTCTCTCTTTGTTATCAGTACAGATTGAAGAATTGGAGATTTGTTCTTACTCTACGATTCCCTCGGTGGCTCTTCTTCCTCTTCTACCATCAATTTCATCACCATCTCACGTTTCTAAACACTAGGTTTGCGATTACTTGTTCTGATTCTCTTAACCTTTGATTTCTTAAGGCATCTCATATCTTAAACCCGATTTGTCTTATTTCTTAAAATAAAACTAGGCTCGAACCCGCACATTCGTGCGGGTGTTGTATCAATTTAGTAATAAATTTAAATTTGTATGAAAATAAATAATTGTGTTATGTAAACTAAAAATAATATTTAGATTTGAGTAACATAGAACCAAAAATTATTTTTAGAACATTTTTATTTTATATTTGCATAAATTTTATAAATGTTTTCATGTTTGGTGATATATACTTATCAGTTGATAGTAATATCTATTAAATATTATAATATTTAATGTTGAGATATAATCACAATGAAGTAAACATATAGGTGCAAAGTAGATGTGAGACTAAAAAAAATTTTAGAGATATTTTTATTTCACTTTTATTCATTTTAGTTTAAATAAAGTTTAAAATGTAGTAAATGAATAAGTATATGAATCTTTTGTATATATATATATATATATATATATATATATATATATATATTATAAATCAATTATCAAATCTAGTCAATATATTTTAGAATCAAATTAAATAATAATTAATAAAATATCCTGATCAATATGGGAAGTTGTTTAGATTTATTAGCCACGTAATATGGTTTCATTTTTAATAAGAAGGATATGTTAATATTAATTCAGTTTATTAGGCTATTAATTAGATGGTCTAACTATGATTTTTTATAGTAGATAGAAGTGTACTTCTCTTTTAATAGAAGAGATTTCATGACCATCTCACGGAATTCATGCATGTTATTCTTTGGGTCTTTTTGATTTTAATTATTTTTTTTGAAATGTGAGATGGTTTTGTAAGATCAGGTGTAGGGAAACTTGTCTGCTCCTTAGAAATTTGAACTTTGGATGATAGAGATTCTAACTTGTCGTATATGGTTAACGTGTCATATACGGTGTTAACTTGACGTATATGGTTATTCTTTGGGTCTTTTTGATTTTAATTAGTAAAGCATCGATTGATGGTGATGAAATTGTTCTTTGTTTGTTTGTGCTCTGATTACAATTTTTTTCTTTAATTGTAGGTATGTCTCAAGAGTTACCAAAACGTCTTTTTAAGCCGGGTGAGGAGCCTCAAGTCAGTCAGATCAATATATAACAACTGCAGGATGGTAAGGTATCTCAAAAGGTTAGAGGAATGGATGCCAAATGAGTTGAAAGAAGTGAAGAAAGATCGGGTTTTTGCTCCGATTTTTAAGTTGTTCGAGAATGGCTTGGGTTACTCGGCGAGAGTGATACACAGTTTCTTGTGTAGGGAGCTGGTGACTTACAAAATGCATGAGCTCTGGTTTGTCTTTGCGAGGAGACCACTCCGGTTTTCATTGATGGAGTTCCACGCATTTACCGGGCTTCAGTGCGATGCTAGTCTCTCCCTTAAGGAGCCGGTTGACTGGGAAGATGATGGTGGTTTCTGGAGCTTAGTGATTAAGACAAATAAGAGAATTTCTATGTTGGAGCTATGGAAGAAACACAGGAAAGCTGTTAAGAAGTGGAGTAATGCTGATCGAATTAGGCTGTTGTATCTTTGCATCATTGTTTGTATGGTTTGTGCGAGAGATCAGAAGGCAAATATCCCCATCAAGTACATCAAGTTGGTCATGGATCTTGAGAAGGTCCGAAAGTACCCTTGGAGAGTTGCTTCTTTCGACCTTCTATGCGAGCCAATAGGTAAAACACGTGACAACCTGAAGGAGAAGACTACGAGTTACGTGTTAGATGGCTTCTAGGCATGGGCATTCGGATTACCGGTTCGGATCCGGGTCGGATATTTTGGATTTCGGATATTTCGGAACTAGTGAAAATGGTACCGATCGGATAATTTAAAATTTCGGATCGGATACGGTTCGGTACCTGTCGGATCCGGTTATATCCGGAGTAACCAAAAAATTAACGGATCCAGTTAATATTTATAAACTAAATATATATATAAATATAAACTTTAAAATACATATATAAACACTATATGATGCGTTGGTGTAGTGTCACGTGATGTGGTAAGTGCATGATGAGATTCATAGTTCGATTCACTACTGATACATATTAAATTTCAAGTTTAATTTTTTTTAAAACACACAGAGTAAAGATCCCACATCGGTTAAGTTTAACGAGGAATAGGGTTGAAGAGTTGTATAAATACTCACCAGCCAGGATGAGTCTTTGCATGCTATTGGACTTCAAACATAAGCCCATAATTTGCCAAACAGTCGAAATTTAGGTGGGATTAAGCTGATAAGATCGGTCTAAACTACTAATTTACTAGGGTTATCTTAACTAAGGTTTAATTCGGATCTCTCAGATACCCGTACGGATCTCGGGTCTCTCGGATACCCGTACGGATCTCGGATCTTTCGGATACCCGTACGGATCTCAGATATACCTGTACCCGATCTGGTACCCGACCAGTTTTAAAACCTCATCCGACCGGGTATTTTTCTAGAACCGAACCCGATCCGAGACCCGGTTTTTCGGGTAATTACCGGTTCGGATCTCCAGATAATTTGCCTAGGCCATTGGCTTCTCCTACGGTCTTCAGATTTGGGCAATGGAAGCAGTTCCTGTGAATCAAACTTCGATCATAATATTAGATTTGAGAGATAATTGAGAGCAAAACGCACCGTATCGACTAAGGCGAAAATATTGGCGATTCTGAGCAAACTTCGATCTAGGTTTTCCGATGGATTCGACTATCCAGCCGGGCTCATCTGATCCGCCGGTGAGAGATCGGGAGGTTCGAGATATGGAAGTAGGTTCTGGGAGTACAGTGATTGTGAAGGAAACTGGTTTGAAGAAGGGCGATCAGAGTTGGGTTGCGATCGCGAAGGATAAGAAGGTTCTGCAGAAATTTGATGTGGAAGTCACATCTGAAGGGGGAAAGAACAAGGTGCTGTTTCCGGAAGGTATCCTCTCTGATTGAACACCTCTTTGGGAAGATTTTGTGGTAGGGAAGTTTGTGGAAGTTTCGCCGCACATCGCTAAAGTGCACATGGTTGTGAATAAGATTTGGAGCTATGGAGATCCTAGTTTGAAGGTGGAAGTTTATGATGTAGATGCGAAGACAATGAGATTCAAAATTCCAAATCAAAAAGCTAGGGAAAAGGTAATAAGGAGGGGGGTGTGGAATGTTGCAGGTGTTCCTATGATAGTGAAGAAGTGGTCTCCGACAGCTGAAGAGGAGAAACATGAAGAAGAGGCAATTCCTATGTGGGTGCATTGGAGAAAGATACCTCTCAATACATTTTCATGGGAAGCGCTAAGCTTCATGACGAATGCTGTTGGTCACCCAGTAAGGCTACATCCTGATACAATCTCTTGTTCTGACTTTGAGGAAGCAAAGGTTTTTGTCAAAGTTGATGTATCGAAAACGTTACCGAAGGAGATAGATTTTACCTTGGAGGGGCAGGAGTTTACGGCTGAATTTTACTACCCATGGTTGCCTGCGAGGTGCAATCATTGTGAGAAGTGGGGTCACACTGAGAAGGTCTGTGGTTTATCTAAGAGGGAAAGGAAGATGAAGGAGAGTGGTCTGAAGAAAAGTAGTCCGGCTAAGATTAGAGATGAGGGTATACTGGAGTCGAGAAGTAAATTTAATGTTCAGCAAGAAGTGGTGGCTGAGCAGGTAACGAATGTAGCTGATAAGGTCGTGATGGAAGTAAATTCTGGTAGTGTAGGGGAGGGGAGCTCTGTTGGTAGTGAATGGGCTATTGTAACGCCAGATAAAGCTGGTAGAGTTTCACCGAAATCTTTGAAGAGAGATGAAGCTGTTATTCAAATTTCAGCATCAAAGTTCATTGTACTATCGTTGGATGAAGTTGAAGAGGGTGAACTAGAAGTAACACAAGTGGAGGCAGAAGAGGAAAATGATCAGTTGGAGGAAGAAGGAGGTATGGAAGTTATGGAGAGTGATCTATTGGAGGATGAGATTTTGGAACAGAGAACTAAGGAGAAAGAGAAGTCAGTGGCGAAAAAGGGTGGAAGGAAAAACCAGAAGACCAAAACTCAAGAGGCTCTGCCGAAGGGTAAAAGGTCCTCTCGTCGAAATCTCTAAAAATAGCTTGTTTCTTCTGGAATGTTCGTGGGTTTAACAAATCATTAAAACATTCCGTGGTTGCTGGCTGGTTGAATAACAAGGAAATGAAGTTTGGTTGTCTGTTGGAAACTCGGGTTAAAGAAAGGAAGTCGTAGAAGAGTGTGTGGTTTCATCATGCAACTCCAAAATACGCTTTCATGTCATGGCTTTCAGTCAAGAACAGAATGTCTACTTTAGACAGAGTTGCAAGATGGAGTCAGGGCATAGATACCACTTGTGTGCTTTGTAAAAATGCTCCGGAGACAAGAGATCATCTCTTCTTTGGTTGTAATTTTTCAGCTCAAATTTGGGAGCATCTTACTAAAGGGATACTGTGCTGTTCCTTCACTACTGATTGGACTGAGATCTTGGCCATTATATCGGATGGAAAGTGGGAGAAGAAGAGCCTGTTTTGTGTGAGATATGCATTCCAGATGGTGCTCTATGTTGTTTGGCGGGAGCGTAATATGATCAGACATGGGGAGAAAGGAATGCCACTTCAGGTGATTAAAGAGATGGTAGATAAGGGGATGAGAACCAAGATTACTTTCATGAGGCGAGGAGGTGTCAAAGGCATGGAGAGTCTTATGCAATATTGGTTTCAAACTAGATTGTAATTAGCTTTTTGGTAGCTTTAAAGCAAAAAGTATGCACTAGATTGTAAAAGGCTTTTTTGATGAATAAAATTTAACATTCATTCAAAAAAAAAAATGGAAGCAGTTCCAAAAATTGGAAAGCTCTGTGGAAGAAAACTGAACAAAAGTTTTAAGAATGGTCCTAGATGCGTAAACTGGATAGGAGCTGCAAAGATTTCATACCAGGAGCTCATTCAGTTGGAGAACATCTTTACACCCACTGTAATTTTTTTTTTATTACTTCATCCGGTTTGATCAAGATGAGAAATATAATCTTCTTTACCTTTCTTGTGTAGGATGACATCTATCCATACATCTCGTGGACATGCAATTATGATGAAGTTGAAAATATAAATTTTCAAAGAGAAGATGAGGTGAGGATGATAGAATCAAGGTTCTCAAGAGGATGATAATGACTCACCATGACTTCAGTGATCATACTTGGGAGTACGAAGAGACAACAGTCTTTTCATTTGGGCTTGATGACAAGGAAGGTGGGAATGATGAAGTACCAAAGATTGATGGCGAAGTTGGGAATGATGAAGTACCTAACACTGATGGTGAAGCTGGGACAATTTTTCTTGCCGACGCCATTTTTCTGAATTTGCTTTTCTTTGAAGGAGCACATGAGTGTATACCCACACATTTATTGATCATGAAATATGAAGAACCATCAACACATTCCGCACGCAGAGTCCAGTTGCACGTGTTATCCTTACATCGTATAGACCACCATTTTTTTGTTGATTTGGTAACAATGAAATAGTAATTATTAAATTTCCATTGTTTCCTTTAGAACACGTTTACTTCGGAAAAGTTGATCTTTCTTCACAAAATCTGTGTTCCCAGCTCGACATGATTCTTTCTTTTCACTATCTCCATAGTTTTCACTCTTTAAACCAGCATCATGTGTGCAAGGCCGATGCAATATAAGCGTTGTCACATTTGTTCTCTTTTTTTTTTTTGCAAACTAATTTTGTTTCACTTTTTCGAACATAAAATATAGTGCTCCTAACTAATGTGATCATTATGCTAAACTGAATAGCATCGAACCAAACCAAAATACCAAACCGAAGACATTTGGATGAGTCCATAAGGTACTGATTTATTTTCTTCTTCATAATATGTGGTGTCAAGCATGAAGCATGGCCAGAAACAATGAAAGAACTAAGGATTTTGGAGGGTATTAGGGTAGAGACGATGCAAGATGAGCTCCATGCACCTTGTCAACTTTACAGCTTTGCGATCGCTGAAGCAGGCAAGTGTTTCCTTGATGGAAGCTTTAGATCCTCCCATCCATCCTCTTCTTCCATTCTCTTGAAGTACTGCTCTACCATGCTATCCTTCATATCCTCCAGTCGCCTTGGCTCCCACTGAAATATAAGTACGCGCGGCATTACTTAAACATAGTGTGACATAACCACCAAATCATAAAAGGAGCGATTTGTTAAACCTTTGGGTTCCTATCTTTGTCTATCAATATGGCTCTACACCCCTGCATAAGTAATCATAATTATGTCCTACAACAAAAACAATATCTAGAGGGAAGATACATTAGAATCGAGAAGAACTGAAAAAAAAACCTCCACAAAATCTTTGCTTATATCTCCCTTCATCACATGTGACACCATTTTATTCTCACGGATAAGACACTGCCCCACCCCTTGCAATCGACCCTCTCTTATCTGAAATTTATACAACACAATCAGAGTCAACTTATCTTTCCCATCATTGCATGCTTGTGATGCATCTTCGAAACAAACCGATCTAAGGGAGATTTTAAGGCCTGCTGGTGAAGCTTTCTTTAATGCTCCAATGGTAGCTGAGATCCAATCATCTTGTTTATGAGTGGCCTCTCTCTCCTAATCAACACATATTTTGGTAGGATGCGTTGTCAAATTGTAACACATAATCAATCACAAGATCAACATATCATGTATATTAACAGTGGTTCACTTTTTCTGATTAATGGGGGAACAGCCGAACAGACCGTAACATGCCACTGAAAAAATCTACTGAAACAAAGATGGGAAGAAAAATTACAAGTGCAGATATAATTTCTTCGACTGTTCTTCTCGAGAAGCACTTATCAATAACATCTAGTCTGCATAAAAAGAAGTAAATGGAAAGATAAGAAACAGCTGACAAATTTTTCCATTGAAGATCTACTGAGATATATATCACCTAAGTTTGAAAGCTGACACCAATACAAGGTTGAAGTTCATAAATCATGTAATGTAATTATTGTGAATAACATAAAAATTGTTTTAGTATAAGTAGAAATAGTTAACAAGATCAAATTAGATAGCACTTGCCTGTGGCAAGCACTCCTATGTTTTGGATGTGGATGTTGAGTGTACGCATCGAGAATTGTTGAGGCATAGGTAACTGGATCACTTGAACCAATTCTGCAAAGATCTGCTTCTAAGGCACTCAACATCTGTAACAATGAATAACCTTACTAAGTAACAGTCCTTAGTCAAATAAAGACACTAAGAAAATATACTGACCTAATTTATAAAGTCATCTTAAAATCATTAATAAGCGGGAGAATGTTCTCAAGACATATAACAACTATAGTTTTAAGGAAGTTGATACCGTTGAAGGCACAAAATGAGTTGCAAGACCACAAGAAAGCATTTCAGTGCCATCTAACCTAGCTCCTGTGAGGCCAAGATACTCTCCTGAGCAAGAGAGACATGAAGGATGAGATAATAGAATAAATTTTGAAGGAGATGCAAAAACAAATGCATATTTTCTTTTGTTACCAAAAAATCCAGGGAGCCTTGACAAGAAGTAGGAGGCGCCTACATCTGGAAATAGCCCTAGAGCTGTCTCAGGCATGGCAAAAACCTTGGAGAAACTCAAAAAATATCAACACCGTACGATTTTCTGTTTCAGACCAATCTATTTGTCATCCACATGAACATGTTTTTTTAAGGAGAAGAGTACCGTGTTCTCAGTTGCAATACGAAATCTACCATGGACGCAGGCCCCAGCTCCGCCTCCCATAACAATACCATTCAAAATTGAAACCTACAATTTTTCACACTTCTTAAGTCTTGGACATTCTACCCAAACCGAACCAAAACCGGTCCGAACTTTATAGGGATACTAGATTTTGACCCGCACTTTGAAAGCGCGAGATTATTTTTTGAAACAAACCACATTTATATGATATAAATTAGTATTTTTAATTGTGTATCTATATTTATATGTTACACGTAAAGTGTTATATTCAGTGTTTGAAAACCACATTCGGATCCCAAGTTAAACCGAGAAAACCGGTGATCCGATTTGGTTTTAGAAGAAAAATCGTTATTCAAAATTTTTATAAAACCCGCAAAAAACTCTAAAACCTTGACCCGATTGAATCGAAGGGTAACCCACCATTTGACTTAAATTGTCAAATTCAAAGTATTTGAATTCATGAATGTTTAGATGAATGGTCGATATATTATGAATGTGATTCTCCAATTTTACAAAAGTGAGCCACACAAATTTTTAATCAAACTAATTTTTCATTTTGTTGTAAACGTAATGTATCAATATTTGAGAAGATACATACTAAAATATAAATATATTTGAAAATCAACAATTCGTATACAGTTATTACAATTTAGTGATTTAAGCTTGAAAGAAATATAATCGTTTATTTATTTATGTAGTTTATTTTTATTGTTCACATGTTATTAGATTTTTTCGATGTTTTATTTTAGTTTAGTTTAAATTTAACTTCATTATTCATAATAGACATTTAAATATTTATTAATTTTAATTTTTATATATCTAATAATAAAATTTATTATTAAATATTGATCTGCACTTTAAAAGCTTGATTAATTTTTATTAAAAAAACTCATTTACGAAAGTCGTATACATATGTATTTTTAATAAAAATATTTGTTTTAAAGTATATATAATTAAATTAAAACTTTACATGAATATAATTTTATAAAGATGAGATAATTCATTTATATAACCCTTCGTATCAATTTTACCTATATTTTAAACTTTATATTATAAACAAAAATTTATTTAAAAATTTTATATTGGTAAAACACATCAATATAAACGTCATTGTTATTTGACTTCCACCTGTATAAATAAGGCTGCTATTTATTCTTTGATGTAAATAGGTAATCCGATTCTTTAATCTGTATACCGGTGGAGTCATTCACCTAATTCACCTGATGTTTCGTTCCAAATCATTTTTATTTCTTTACCAATTCATTATTCAAATTCTGATGAAATAAAAACAGTTTCCTAAAAATAAGCTGCGATTACCCATAAGTATTAAAACATTTAATTAAAATTATAGATTAAAAATATTCAACGGCAAAGAATGGTAAATACTTCCAAACTTTAAGGTGATCTCAAAAAAACTTGTTGTGTTTTAATAATATTGATTCATGTGTCCAAATTTTCTTCAATCCAAAAGACTACAGATCCGTATAAAGTCTGATAAGAACCGATCTGAATCAGACCTAAAAACCTGAATGCATTATGATTTCAACTTTTCAAGTATTATTTTTTCTATTCTTTTTTCGAGACATAACACATCTACTAAAAGGGGAGGGTATGCTGAGAAGAAGTAAGACCTGGTTTTTACTATACGTGGCCATTACATAGTTGAGAGTATATTGAAGTGACGAGAAATCAGCACTGCGTCTCCATTTGCCTAGTCTGATGTCACGAACAACAGCTGAAACATCAGCACCGGCACAAAACGCTCTTCCCTGACCCTGCGCCGAAGTTTTACACTTGTTTGACACAAGGGGTCCTTCTCATATGCATAAGCGGAAAGATATAAGGATAGCTAAATTACCTTTAGGATAATAAGTTTGACACTAGGGTCCTCCTCATACGCAAGGAACAGTTGCAGCAACCGATTGATCTAGAAAAGACTAATTCAAGCCAAATATGTACGATATTGAGGAAGAAATAACAAGGGGAAAGATTCAGTACCATGTTCAATGACAAAGCATTCAGCTTCTTTGGTCTGTTTAGTGTCAAAATTCTTACATTCGATGTCTCTTCCACTAAGACCTGTAATCAAATTGATTCAGAGAAAAAGAAGACTGATCGTTGTCAGCTTTGCAGTAAAAGAGAAAAACGAGAAAAGAGACCTGAGAGTGAGGTTCAGAGGCCATTATCTTCTTCTTTCTTAGGGGTCAAACTCGCGTTTTCCTCCACGACGAAAAGGAGACCTGAGAGTGAGGTTCAGATTGAAAAGCTTTTATTCTGCTTAGTTTGGTTCTACTTCTTCATGTTGTTTCTCCAGTGGTTTAGAGTTTAATACTTTAACTAGGTAGTGATCGAGCCATGCTCGGGATGAGATATATATACAAAACAATTTACATAAAACAGTGAGTAAAATGCAAAAAATGAAATTTATATAATTTTGTGTAAAATTGTACATACGAAATTATTGTATTTCAAAAACTAAAATTACATGGAGAATTTTTCAAAAATACCACTTTGAAAGTAAAAAAAAAAGGGAATTACATATATTGTCATATGAAAAATTGCCAAAAATACAATTTTCATAGTACCATTTTTTATGTTTACCTTACTAATATAGCGTGTAAGCAATATAGAAACTAACTAATATAGCGTGAAACCAATTTCTCATTCAGATTCCTAATTGGTAGTAAATATAGAAACCAACTAATATAGCGTGTAAGCAATTTCTCATTCATGTACCACGGATGCAAAACACAAGGACGGATAGTTTTGCAGTGCAAGGAAGCAACCGTCTTATGTTCCATATGGATGTAGAGCTACCAGTTTTGTTTACCGCCTATATGAATCTGTTTAAGCTGCTGACAATTTTTTATATATATAACACTATGTCATGTGTTTTTTTTATAATCAGTTTCACTAGAAAAATGTGGTGACATAATAAAAATGGACACATGGCTTATGAGTAAATGTGACATAGATAATTACATTTAGTGTTTATTTTGATTTTGTGTAAACTTTTTAGAATCTATCTTATTAAAACAGAAATATTGTGTTGGACATAACCTTTATTTTGTAAGTTTTTAAATCAAATTCAATTTTCTACTTTATAGTTAAACCTACATTAAATCACTAATATTTTTTTACTACTATCCATGTTTCCAAACAATATACCTGTTTATACTACTATCAATGTTTCAAGCTGTAATAATTTAAATCAAATTAGATTACATATCAATCATCCATCAGTTCAATCCGTTACTCTCGGGTTTTAGTGATTTTTTAATATGGAATTTTTAAAAACCTAAATTGAATCGTCGGATCTCCGGATTAACCGGTATAATCACAGGTTTGGGTCGAATTTAAAAACAATGATTTAAATGTAAAAACATATTAAATACATAAACCTTTTCAAATTAACAAAATACTTGTTAAGTTATTAGTGAAATTATTCATTGTAAAATACTATGCCTTGCAAAGTGCAGATCAAGATCTAGTATGATAATAAATCATGTATCATCATTAAAATAATATAATAATATAAATTTAAACTATTTTAAAATTTTGAAATATTGTTCTGTTTTTATAATCATACGATTTTTATTATTAAACAAGATTTTCAAAATTTCATAAAATCATTTAAAATATTATAAATTTTTAATCTTAGTATCACTTGTTTCTTTTTGCTATTTATAAATTCTTCTTAGCTTTTAAAAAAAAATAATTATACAATTTTTATATCAGTTTTTTTTTTTTTTACAAGGTTATTTAATATATCTAAACCAAAAAAAAATGAAAATCTATCTATGACTATAATTTAAATATATACAAATCTTCTCTAACAAATAATTTTAATTTTTTTTTATTTTATCTTAATTTTATGTTTCACTAAAAATATTTATATTTAAACATTTGAATAAAGATATTAAAATATAAATATTTATAAATAAAATTTTAAAATATAGTTAAATTGTTTAAACAAATTATTGCAAATGGTGCACGAAAACACCTAGCCCTAAAAATATGTTTATATTACTTGTGTATAATACATGTCATTTATTATTTGTTTCTTCTAAAAATATTAAACTTTTCATAAAATAGAAATAATCTTTTTATTCTACCTCAATTTGAAGGGAAATTGTCAAATAAGTACCTCGCAGATTTATAGAAATTGTCATTTTTGTTTGTTTTTATCTCTAAATAGCTCTAAATATCAAAGTGACCAAATTAAATTTTATTAAAGGGATAAATGATAATTTTATTTTTATTTATAATTTAATAAATAAATATTAAAATTAGAAAACAATAAAATAGAAAATATTTTTTTCAAATTTTTTTTGCAAGTTTAGTTTGGCCAAATAAAACTTCAAAATTTTTTTCTTAAAAGGTTTTGGAAGACCTTCCTAAATATGCATGATATCTTTCTTAATTTCTAAAAATAATTTTCAAATTAAGGAATGATTCTTTGACGTATAATTAGATTTCTTAAATGTGACTTGTATATATAACTAGTAAAATTTTATAACATGTATGATAAATATTCTAAATTTTTTAAATACACATTTATGAAAAAGATTCTAGATTTTATGAATATATTATAAATATTTATAAATATCTTCAAACAATTTAAGAATTATTATACTTATTCAGTAATGTTTACCTAAATATGCAAAAAAACAAATTTATGAAGATGTCATATACATTCAATAAAGTCTTTCTAAAATATTTTAAAAAGATCATATCATAAAAAAATCTGATTTTTTTTTTCCAAAAACCAAATTTTCAAAAAGTTATCATTTAAATATTTATGGACAATGGTATAATTGTTTATCCTTGCAATGAAATCTATTTCGGTAACTTTAATCTGTATGTGAACAAAAACATATTTTGGGGCTATTTGAAACTATTTTTCTTAAACCAAGCATAAAATTAATTATTCTACAAAATACATTTTTCTTGTTTTCTTAAATAAAATGCTACAAAATTAACTAATTTGATTTTTATATATGACAATTAATGATTTTAAATAATAAAGATTTCAAACAATTTGTATATACTCTATCATTTTACTAATTAAATAAACTGAACAATTATTTTAAGCATATACTAAATTTTAAATTTTTATTATATGTTATATTTTAATTATTATAAAATAACTATAAGTTACAAGAGCTGTTAAAACTATCACCCTTCAAACTTGGATTAATGGTTTAAATTTTCTTACTATAGCAAAATACAATGGATTTTAAAACCATACAAGTATGAAGTCTTATTACATAGATATACGGTTTACAGAACAAATAGAAAAATAAAACCGAGCCACGTTTAATGGGGATTGCGGATTGTATCTTAGTTTTTACTTTTCACTTATAAGCATTAACCATTTTGAAATAATTTGTGTTCGTTCTATACAAATTCAAATCATGGCCGATTGAAGTTTTTCTTTTCTTTTAGGATGATCACACTAAATAATTATTTTCTTTAAAAAGGAAAGTATATATATAAATTGCTAGAGAAGAGAAAATATCTCGAAATCAAGAGGTAAAATGTTCAAAATAGTGGAATTTTTGTGAGCCTCGTAATTATGTTTTTCTTGATTTAGCACTACTTTATGGCTTGATTTGTTTTCTAGTTAGTTTTTCTCACGGCATAAGGGGCCGGAACGTACACCGATCCTTTTCAGTAAGAGGTAATTATGAATTGCTAGAGAAGAGAAAATATCTCGAAATCAAGAGGTAAAATGTTCAAAATAGTGGAATTTTTGTGAGCCTCGTAATTATGTTTTCCTTGATTTTTTTTTCTAGTTTGTTTTTCTCACGGCATGAGGGGCCGGGACGTACACCGATCCTTTTCAGTAAGATAAGAGCATCTCCATTGGAGATTTTAATGGGGTTCATGGGCTCAGTTTCTTAGGCCCGAAAAAAAAAAAAAAAAAAAGAAATGGGTTAAATCGGGCGAGCCCGTCTCTTATGAGTGAGCCCGTATGAACCCGTCTCACTCCACGTGTCTTGCTGCAATTGGAGACGCGATCTCGCGTACACGCCGAAGAAACACGGGATCGAAGAGTTCTGTTTTATTTTCTTTGGTCTCGTGAAAAACTAGGGTTTCGTTTTTTCTGGAGGCGATTTTGGCGATTTCTCCTGCGAAGCTCCAATCCGGTCATCTTCTCCGATTAATCGACGACGTAGTGTCCCTTCGACGAGCTCAGGTAATCCTGGCGTAGATTGACCGGTTAAAATCAATTTTCAGTTGTGTTAGGGTTTCGTAAAGTTCAAATCGATTTGGGGGTTTCGTGTTAGGGTTCTAATTGGAGTTGTGGCTTTCAGTTTTAAGGTTGTTAAATCATCTATAGGGTCCGATTTAGGGTTTTATTTCCAAATCGATTTAGGTTTTGATTTCCAAATCGTTTTAGGGTTCGATTTCAATTTCGATTAAGGGGCTTTCTTGTTTCGGTTCTACAAAAGGTTGCTGATTCTTTTCTTTGTTGTTTGGGTTATAATATTTACATATAATGTGCAGATGGAACCCGCAGAAGAGATAAGAGACAGAAAGAAGCTAAAGGAGCACATCAACATGCTACAATTCGTAGCGGATTCAGAATACGGCATTCCGAGAAGGTGTGCTTGTGGTGGGAGGATCATTAACGAGGTTCGGGGTAAGGAGGAGTTCGACTCTCTTCCGGGCAAGCGGTTCTTCAGCTGCTCAAAGTACCAGGCAAGTCGACTCTCTCTTTTTGTATTTTTTTGTGCTTTAAAGTAGCATGAACTGGTTGTTGATATTTTTATTTGTTTTAAACAAGGCTGATGGGCTCCATTATCGTCAGCCTTGGGTTGCAGGTGTCCAGGAGGAGATCGAACGCCTCACTAGGCGTGTGGAGGAGGCGGAGGAGGTGATGAAGGTGGTTCCGGATCTCAATAAACAGATTCAAGGCTGAGGGCTCCATTATCGTCAGCCTTGGGTTGCAGGTGTCCAGGAGGAGATCGAACGCCTCACTAGGCGTGTGGAGGAGGCGGAGGAGGTGATGAAGGTGGTTCCGGATCTCAATAAACAGATTGAGCGACTTGAGGTATTTTGTTGAACAATTTAATGACTTTCTTGCTTAGGATTAATAGACTTGCAGTTAATTCTTGAAGTTAAATTTAATTACTCTCTTTTTGTTGCGATTGATGCAGGCAGAGGTTTATAACCTCACAGTGCAGGTAGATCACCTGGAGAAGCTCTGCTTCGAATGAGGACCTCGTAAAGCATCAGGTCAGACTCGAACTTTTATTTTTTTATGTTTTTATGGTAACCGAATGACGAACTAGAAGTAGAACTCGAACTAGATCATGAACTCGAACTAGAACTAGACATAGTTGTTACTTAGCTTTAGTTAATGTGTCATTAACAATGTGGTTGGTTGCTGTGATTTGATTGCTTTCAATGCTTACTGTGAAGTAGCTGTAACTTAGGAAAATAATCAATGTTTGGTAGTTGTAGTGTTAGTAAAATAATGAATGTTTCTTATCTACTTTCATTGCTAAAACTAGTATAAAAACATAGTAAATCGTTGTTAAAAAACACAAACCAACTAAAAGAAAACACCAAATCCAAACCAAAATGAAACCTTCTTGCCTAAACCCAGGCGGGTTTGTTAACCTATTAACATCCCAAACCGCTGGAAATGCCCACGTAGAGTGTTCCCAGGTTCCTAAACCGTCTGAAAGGAGGAAGTGGTCACCAAAAGAAGACATCGTCCTGATCAGTGCTTGGTTGAACACCAGCAAGGATCCGATTGTGAGCACCGACCAGAAGGCAGGAGCATTCTGGAAGAGAATAGAAGAGTATTACAATGGTAGCCCTCAACTCTCTGGCTTTGCGCCTAGAGAGTTAAACCAGTGTAAGCAGAGGTGGGGCAGAATCAACGAGCATGTCTGCAGGTTTGTGGGAAGCTATGAGGCCGCGTTGAAGGAGCAAGCAAGTGGCCAAAACGAGAATGATGTCATGAAGTGTGCTCATGACATCTACTTGAATGACTACGGGTCCAAGTTCGGGCTTGAGCATGCGTGGAGGGAACTTCGGTATGATCAGAAGTGGAAATCAAACGCGAAAGATGGTGCAAAGGACAAAAGGAAGGAAGCTGTGGATGTGGAACCTGAGTTCGAAGAGGTCAGACCAGAAGGTGTTAAAGCAGCCAAACGCAAGAAGCGTGGCAATGAAGCTTATGATCAGTTACAGACCATGCTAGGGGTGAAAGATGCCATTTCCAAAAGGAGACTCCTTGAGCGTCTCCTTGCCCGCAAAGATCCACTTTCTGATACAGAAATGGTTCTCAAGGACAAACTCGTTTCTGAATTGCTTTGACTGGTTGGTTTCTGTTAGTTTTATGAACTAGATTGATTGCTTTGAATGCTTGCTTCGTTGGATATTAACTTCATTGATTGCTTTGAATGCTTGCTTGCTTCGTTGGATATTAACTTCTGGTTTACTAACTTTGTTCTGTTTTCTTTTGCAGGTCACGGGTTCTTGTTTGCTTGCTCTACTGCTTTGCTGCTTCACGGGTTGTACTGGTTCTACTTGTTTGCTTGCTCTACTCCTTTGCTGCTTTCACGGGTTGTACTGGTTCTACGGGTTCTTGTTTGCTTGCTCTACTGCTTTGCTGTTTCAGTGTACTTGACTAGTGTTGTCAAATTTGTAATATTTTAGACTTGTCTATTTTCCCCTCACGGGTTATGTATTAACAAACTCTTGTACTTGTCTATTTTCCCCTCACGGGGTAGGATAAGAATCTCTATAAATTAAGTCATTTTGCACTTGTTTCATAATTCACTTGCAACTTCTCTTGCATCAAATTCTCTCTAAAAAAAATTGTCTCAAATTCTCTTTAAAAGAATTGTTTCAAATTCTCTTTCAACACTCAACTATATTTATCTATTTCTCAACCATTTTTCTTTTATATTTCTCTACTTCTCAACTCTTTTTCTTTTATATTTCTCTATTTCTTTTCTAAACACTCAACCAAAAAAAATGTCTTCCCAATCTTCTTATGAAGATGATGCCATAGATGATCAAATAGACAACACTTTTGAAGATATGTTCGACCAACAATTTGATCAAATGTACGACGCAATCGTTCATGGTGCAGCCAACAAGCAGAACAAACGAGCTTATATCGAAAGAGACCGGGAACAAGGACACAATCAACTGTGGCACGACTATTTCAGTGACAATCCTACATACCCACCAGAAATCTTTAGACGGCGTTTTCGTATGAACAAACCATTGTTCCTTTCCATTGTCGATCGCCTAAGTAATGAAGTTCCATACTTTGAGCAAAGACGAAATGCTCACGGGAGATACGGGCTATCTGCACTTCAAAAGTGTACTGCAGCTATACGTATGCTCGCATATGGTCAAGCAGCAGATACGTATGACGAATATCTCCGACTTGGTGAGAGTACTGCACTTTTATGTTTGGAAAAATTCAACGAAGGGATAATACAATTGTTTGGAGATGAGTATCTACGAAAACCTACAGCAGATGATCTTCAACGATTACTCGATATTGGAGAGGTTCGCGGATTTCCAGGAATGATAGGCAGCATCGACTGTATGCATTGGGAGTGGAAAAACTGCCCAAGGTCTTGGAGAGGGCAGTACGCCCGAGGTCACGGAAAGCCGACTATTGTCTTAGAGGCTGTGGCATCACAGGATCTTTGGATATGGCACGCATTTTTCGGTTTACCAGGTACCCTCAACGATATTAATGTTCTCCAACGGTCACAAGTTTTTTCTGACATTTTAGACGGTCGAGCTCCAAAAGTTAATTTCACGGTCAACGGCCACAATTATCGTATGGCGTACTACCTTACAGACGGAATCTATCCGAAATGGTCAACATTTATCCAATCCATCTCACTACCTCAAAGTCGTAAAGCCGAGCTTTTTGCTGAACATCAAGAATCCGCCAGAAAAGATGTCGAACGTGCTTTCGGAGTTTTGCAATCGAGGTTTGCAATAGTAAAAAACCCGGCTCTACTATGGGACAAGGAAAAGATTAGAAAGATTATGAGAACTTGTGTCATACTGCACAATATGATAGTAGAGAACGAACGAAACACATATCATCTGTCTGATACATCTGAGTTCGAAACTGGAGAGTCAAGCAGAAGTTCACAGGTTGAAGTCTCGCAACCTACGGCCACCCCTTCTACCTTCGTTAATAGGCTTGCCATTCGTAATCAAATTCGGAGTGCAAACAAACATGAACGTTTGAAAGCCGATTTAGTTGAAAATATATGGCAAAAATTTGGTAATTTAGATGAATAATCTTTGTATGAATTCTCATTGTAATAAATAAAAATTTTAATTAAATAAAAACTTTTTCAAAAAAATAAAAAAAAATATTATTTTATTCTTAAGAACCTCATATTCAGGTTCACTAATGGAACCGCAAAATAAATACAGGTTCTTCACTATTCACGGTCCCACCAAAAAAATATTAAAAAATCCATGTGAACCCCAAAGGGGGGTTCACTAATGGAGATGCTCTAAGATCCTCGTGATTGTATCTGGATGCTACGGCCATATCAATGTTGATGTGATATGATTCGTGTTTTGATTCGTGTTTTCAAAACGATAGATATTTTATACTGTGAAATTTAATAAAAATATATCAAATATTTTATTAGAAATGTTTTAAATGTATAAATCCGTTTTATTTAAATCTATATCATTTAAGATCTAACCCTTTTAAAATTTAAATTAAGTTTATTTCTATTTTATTTTAATATCTAATAAAGCTGCATATCAGATCGGTAATAATTATTTTGGCTAATTTAGATCCGTTTAAATTTATATAAATCATTTTAATTAAAATGGACTTCAAAATATTCGACATGTGATATTAGTAGCCATATTATGAATAGGAACTTTTTATTTTAAAATAGTGTAAATTAAATGTCAAATTTGTTATCATTATCACATTTAGGGATGTCAAAATGGGTCATGACCCATGGGTTGATCCAATCCAAATTGACCCATTAACCCAAATGAATTGTTTATTTTTGATCCAATGGATTGATGGGTTAACAGGTTAATGGGTTAACAATTTAATGGGTTAGCAAGTTAAATGGATCTATTGGGTTGAGTCAACTCTAACCCATTTAGTTTTTAATTAAAAAATGGCCAAAATCACAAAAACACATTTTCCCACAAAAATTGGAAAAGCTTAATTTCCCGCCAAAATCGAAAATGCAATTTTTCATCAAAATCGTAAAAATAACAATTTCCCGCCAAAAATCGGAAAAACGCAATTTCCCTCCAAAACCGGCAAACAAAATTTCCCACCAAAACCGGAAAAACACAATTCCCCGCCAAACCGGGAAAAACGCAATTCCCCGCCAAAACCGGAAAACGCAATTTCCCATCAAAACTAGAAAAACGCAATTTCCCGCCAAAACCGGAAAATGCAATTTCCCGCCAAAAGTGGAAAACGCAATTTCCCGTCAAAATCGGGAAAACCCAATTTCCTGCCGAAACCGACAAACACAATTTCCCGCCAAAACCGGAAAAACGCAATTTCCCACCAAAACCGGATAACGCAATTTCCCATAAAAATCGGAAAAACGCAATTTCCCGCCAAAACCGGAAAACGCAATTTCCCGCCAAAACCGGAAAATGCAATTTCCCGCCAAAACCGGAAAACGCAATTTTCCATCAAAATCGGAAAAACGCAATTTCCCGCAAAAACCAGAATACGCAATTTCCCGTCAAAACCGGAAAAAAGATTTTCCGCCAAAACCGGAAAAACGTGATTTCCTGTCAAAACTGGAAAAATGCAATTTCCCGCCAAAACCGGAAAACGCAATTCCCGTCAAAATCGAAAAAGCGCAATTTCCCGCCAAAACCAGAAAACGCAATTTCCCGGCAAAACCGGAAAAACGCAATTTCCCGCCAAAACCGGAAAAACGCAATTTCCCGCCAAGATCCAAAAATGCAATTTCCCGCAAAACCGGAAAACGTAATTTTCTGCAAAAAACTGGAAAAATGCAATTTCCCGTCAAAACCGGAAAACCTATTTTTTGCCAAAATCGGAAAAACGTAATTTTCTGCCGAAACCGGAAAAACGCAATTTTCCGCAAAAACCAGAAAAATAAAATTTTCAATTCGATCAACTTGGTCTTAACTTATGTCTCAATTCGATCAATTTGGTCTTAACTTAAAAATGATTCTTTATAAAGATGTTGGGTTCATGGGTCATCTATTAATCCATCTGACCCATTTAATTGAATGGGTCATGGATCAATCCAATCCATTTAATAAATGGGTTGGATTGACCCATGACCCATTAATAATCAACCCATTTGAGTTATGGGTTGGATTGACCCATTTGACCCATTTTGACACCCCTAATCACATGGGTGAATATCTCAACATAATAAATTACAGTGAAATATTAGAGGGTTTCAAATTTGTTATGCATCTATATGAAAACATTAAGAAAATATAAAATTTTAAAAGGTGAAAATTTAACTTAATAAAGCAGAACATTTTGAAAAAATATTTTATAATATTTAATATTTTCGTATATTTACATTTATAGTAAATAGTTCAAAAATGGAGAGATAAGATTGTTATCTAAGATTGTAGCATTAATGGAGAGATAAGATGCATATTTTTGAAAATTTTGAAAACGTTGAATCTAGGAGATATATATATATTTTTATTATAAATATATAATAAGTGAAAATTCTTACTCGTATGATTTTGTGATCTCTTATATTTTGCTATAACAGAGATTTTAAATCAATGATCACAAAATTTTCAAATTTGGACTCTTAATAATTATAGTAGTTTACAGTAGTTTTAAAATTTTAAAATATAACATATACAAAAAATCTAAAATTTATTATATAGTTAATGTGATTTTTAAATTATTATTATTGATGAAGGATACACAAATCGTTAGTGAATCTTTATTATTCAAAATTATTAATTATCAAATATATTTTAATCAAAATTATTAATTATCATATATATTTTATTTAACAAAATGATTGAAGATTTTTTTTTTGTAGATTACTAACTAGTTTTATGGTTAGATTAATAAGAATTTTATCATATGTTTAGATGGTTGAACATATTTTTTAACTAGTTTTATGGTTAGATTAATAAGAAATTTATCATATGCTAAAATCTATACTATTAAAAATTTGCTTTTGAGGCTCCAGATATCGTCCACATCAGCGACATATACTTCTCTAGAAAGATGTCACATGTCACTATTTTTTTCTTAAAAAGAATATAATATAAGAAATACTACATTAAAATGTCCATAATGTATTATTACCATTTTATATTTAAGAGTTGAATAAATAAGTTCTAAAATTAGAATAAAAATATATACAATATAAGAAATGGTAGTATTACATTTTTTATATTTAGTTTATATTTTTATATTTCCAAAAAAAACTAAATATAATATTTCCCAAAAGATGCCACCTGACATTATTAAAATAAATAATAACTAAATATGAAATATAAAGAAAATGAATAATAATTAAATGTGAAATATAAGAAATATAAATATTACATAAACATCTATCGTAATATTAAAATTTGATATAAAAGAAATAAAATTAAAATAAGTACATATACAAGATAAAAAATAAAAAAATAAGTAAATTTTCAATATAAGAAAGAGAAAAACTACATCAAACATATATCTGAAAATATGTATTAAAATAAATAATAATTAAATATGAAATATAAGAAATAGACATATTACATTAACCATCTATCATCTATAGTATATAAGAAATATACTAATAAAAATAGCATTTTGAGGCTTCAGAGAGCGTCCATATCAGCGACATAAACTTCTCGAGAAAGATGCCAGATGTCACTATTTGTTTTTTTCAAAAAGAATATAATATATGAAATATTACGTTAAAATATCCATAATGTATTATTACTATTTTATATTTAAGAGTTGAATAAATAAATTCCAAAATTAGAATAAAAATATATACAATATAAGAAATGGTAGTATTACATTTTTAACATTTAGTTTACATTTTTATATTTCAAAAAAAAACTAAATGTAATATTTCCCAAAAAATGCCACCTGACATTATTAGAAAAATAATAAGTAAATATGAAATATAAAGAAAATGAATAATAATTAAATGTAAAATATAAGAAATATAAATATTACATAAACATCTATCGTAATATTAAAATTTGATATAAAAGAAATAAAATTAGAATAAGTACATATACAAGATAAAAAATAAAAAATAAGTAAATTTTCAATATAAGAAAGAGAAAAACTACATCAAACATATATCTGAAAATGTAGTAAAATAAATAATTAAATATGAAATATAAGAAATAGAAATATTACACTAACCATCTATCATAATATTAAAAATTGATATAAAAGCATTAAGTAAATATACAATATAAGAAAAAGTAAAAATAAGTAAATATGCAATATAAAAAATGTAAAAAACTACATTACACACCTATCTTAAATTTTTTATGGTTTTACATCTTTATTATTCCCAAATATTTTTATAAGTAAATATACAATATAATAAAAATAAGCATACAATATAAAGTAAGAAAATTAGAATAAGTAAATATACAATATAAGGAAAATAAAAATATGTAAATTAATATACAATTAAGAAATAAAAATATTACATTAAACGTCTATCGTAAATAGACTATTACGATTTGATATAAAATACCAAACAATTAGAATAAGTAAATATACAATATAAGAAAAATAAATAATAATTAAATAAAAAATATAAGAAATGGAAAAACTACATCTATACTAATAAAAGTAGATTTTTGAGGCTCTAGAGAGCGTCCACATCAACGAAAAACAAACATACAATATAAGAAATAAAAATACTACATTAAACATCTATCATAATATTATCATTTTATATAAAATCAAGAAAATTAGAATAACTAAATATATAATATATAAAATAGAAAATAAGAAAATATACAAGTAAGAAAAATAAATATTACATTAAAAATCTATCGTAAATAGAAACAAAAATATTACATTAAATATAGTAAAAGCCTCTTTTATATAGGAAAATATGTTTGACCAAGTTAACATGCAGATAGTGAAGAATCAATTAGAGAAAGTGTTTTCCATATAGCTTTATCACTCATAGTTTCTTCATCTCCAGACAAAAATGTCCTGCACATTCTGCAGGAAAATGTAAAAATGCGAAAAAACATATCCATCATTCAATCTTCCAGTTATATTGCAAATACGAAGAAAATATAAACTATAGACTGCATTTTGAATAAAAATATATGGTTTCCAAAAAGTAAGATGGAGAGATTGGCGAGTGAAAATTTATGGATTTTTTACCACGCACATGATTGTTTCCAGTCTTCTCTTTTCAGCTCATTTTTTTCTAAGAACAAAGAGAGAAAAAAATAAAGAGTTACAACTTTTTGGAATGATGGTAAATATTATTAAACAATAACTAAGAAATAAAGTCCAGATCTATCATAAACAAACACATCAGCTATAAACACACGTAAGCAATGGTAAGACACAACCAAATCTATCACAAACAACTGCAACAAAAAAGAGTCAGGAACACAACTAAATCTATCATAAACAAACACACAGCCATATATATAATCGCGATTAATATTACAAGTTAAAGAGTATACCATATTGATCTTCAAGATGTACACATAGCAGGATCTCAAAAGCAACAAAGAGTGATGTTGCCATAACATAATGAAAAGGATCTCACTCCCACAAACCATAACTTTAAAAATTACAAAACAACATGATGCTAACAAAGAGGAAAGATGATAACCACAAAAGATGTCGCAGATAGAGCACGCAGTGAAATCTACCACGAGAAATTATAGCACGAAACAGTTACAAGGATTTAAATATAAATATGCAAAAAACAGAACCCAAATATGATAAAATCTTTTACTTTAGACATCCTTAAACACACAAGGATCCAATTTTTATAGTTGTACACAAACTAAACTTAGTCAAAACTTAATATCAAAGAAACCCATCAACTGATTCAGATAATCATCCTAATTTTAGCAATATAAAAGAGAAGTCAAGACAGCAATTACAGAAAAAAACTGATCGTCATGATTGAGAAAGAACATGAACAAGCTGGAGAACGAGAAGAAGGGTGAAGGAGAAGAGCAAACTATGCGCTGAAATCGCTTCTCTATACCAATATTTCTTTACTCTTAAGTCTCAAAATCAGTCAGAAACACCCTTTTTGATACAGTTTACAATTCAAAATTTGATTGTGTGAAATTTGAGATTTTTTACGGAAAATTTCAAGAGACGAACACATAAGGTAAGAGAAATTTTTTTTTTTGAAAAATGGTTTTTTCGAGTCATCGATAGAAGATGAGTTTCCACGACAAAGATAGATGATGGCAAGTTTAGTTTACGATAATATTCTTTTACCTTTTGTGTGTGACTGTGTATAAAATTGAAGGACAATTTTGAAATTTTAACATTAGATTTATATCAAGGCTACAACTATTAGTTAGATGTTTCTTTGTTAAAAGTAATCGAAATGACATATTGTTAGAAACTAAATTAGAACAAACTTAAAAAGTAATTATTTTTTTGATTTGTAATTTGATTTGTAAAATAATTAGACAATTTTAACGTGATAAAAATATAAAAATTAATTTAATATTTATATAAAAATGAATTAAATATTTTAAGAGGAGGAGGACGATGGAGCAGCTGGGTTGATCGAGATTAAACTCGACGAGGTGATCCTCCACGGATTTGATGGCCCAGGAGCCGTAGCAGCGGAGGTTCTTGCCGGGCCAGTGAATGAGGAGAGAAAGTTGGGGTTTTTAAGGATAGGGAGAAAGGAGATGAAGATGGATGAGCAGAAGAGTAAAGGATCATCGTCTTCTTCTTTGGTTGATTTGTTAAGGATCAAATCCTTAATTTCCTTAGATAAGGATTCTTTCTTAGCTACATGAATTTTTTTAATTTTTTTTAATCTATTTAGCTTAGGTTTTAAAAATTAAACCATTATCGAATATGCTAGAAAAGGAAGATCACTTTAACTCTCCCGTCTTTTTATGTGTAGATCTTTGCTACATTGCATAACTTGAAAATTTTATGTGAAATTTTTTATATTGTCCCAAAAAAAAGCAAAAACGAGGTGAGTCTGTTATTTACTTATGAGTAAACTTTCTTTCCCCCTCTGCCCTGTTTTTCATGGTTTTGTTTCTTTTGCTAAAATTCTGCGTTGCAGGTGCTCTTACCTCCCTAAACTCACACTACATAAGAGGCATGGTAGATTGTCGGAGTTTGTTGAACATAGATAATTAAACAATAAACAACTAATAAAAATGTAATTTTCTTGGTAGTTTCTTTGTTCAAAACTATAAGCAAAATCTTTGATAAAAACTTTTCATAGCGTTAATATGTTTTGTAACACATAGAATAACAGACAGAGAATCTTATATATTAAAACAGAAGTCACAACTTCTTTTCATGTTTGATTTTTTTTAAAAAAAATTGACTTTCCTTAGATAGTCATTATTGAAATATACCTATTAATACTATATTATTACAAGAATATAAACAAATAAAAAGATATTATACAGATTTTTCTAAGATTGTAACCTAATAAAATCTTACTATATCTTTAAAAAAATATAAATACTACTAAAAGAGAAAAATCATTTTGAAACTAATCTTATTTACATCTTATATATTAAAACAGAAGTCACAACTTCTTTTCATGTTTGATTTTTTAAAAAAAATTGACTTTCCTTAGATAGTCATTATTGAAATATACCTATCAATTAATACTATATTATTACAAGAATATAAACAAATAAAAAGATATTATACAGATTTTTCTAAGATTGTAACCTAATAAAATTTTACTATATCTTTAAAAAAATATAAATACTACTAAAAGAGAAAAATCATTTTGAAACTAATCTTATTTACATGGTATATTATAATTTGTGTCACTCAAGTTTTTTTTCTTTGTGAATGTAATAAAGTCTCAGAGTTCAAAAAAAAAAATCAAATAAATTAATAAATAATGTAACTTTTTCAGCCACCTCTGTTTTCTCCTGCCTTCCAGATCACTGGATTCGAACCAAACTTGGAACGTAATTAAACAAAAGTGGCGAATGTAACTGCCATGTAGAAGATGCACTGAAATCCACTTGTGTGAGTTTGTTATCCTCCCCAATAATGTATAGCAAGAAGTACGCCTTGGTGTTGTCTTGGTTCCATTTCCCCCTATCACAACACAAGGCAATTTTCTTCTCCTCGTCCACCAAGAAACTTGTCCCGCGACAAAGGCCAAGCCTAGGCTCATCCCATACTAATATCATGCTCCACGAAACCACCTTGTGCTCATCAATCGGATTGCTTACCCATATCTCTGTTTCTGACTCGAATGCATCCCTGTGTCGTAATAAAACCGAAAGCTTCTCTTCTCTAACAACCGATAGAGACATTATTCTATAATTGCCATACGGATTAGGAAGGCACAGGCGGGCAAATTTCTCTGTTGTATAATCAAAACTGACTAAGAGTGCGACGGGGCCTAACTCTTTTTCATCCAAAGCAAACCAGTAGGTCTTTCCCTTCAAAGACACGCTGGAATGAGTATCCATTAATATGCAGTCTGGAGTGATGTCAAGACTCCTCCATGAATCAGATTTTATCTCATAGATTTCGAATCTTTGCTTCTTCTCCCATTCCACGAGTCTCAATATTTTGTAGCTACTACTGTTAGACTTATTGTCTTGGTAGCATCCAAGAGTGTAAGTTACGTACCCTCCAGGAGTGTAAGTTATGTAACCCTTGTAATGACTTACAGGATGGTTCAGCCACTTGGTTTGACCGGTACATGGGTTCCAAACCACGAATCTATGGCACCCTTCATTGGTGCATAACAATAAACCATCGCAGTGAAAGACATGAGTTATCTTGAATTGAACTGAGTGAAGCGGATCTAGTAGGCCAAGCTCACCTTTAAGCTCCACGCTCAACGAGCGAATCCTATACTCATTCGTTAACATGAGAAACAGAAATTGCTTAGAGGCTTTATCAAAGTGAATTTTTGCAAATCTCCTATTGTTGAATAAACCGTTCCATAGTTGGCAGGTAGCTCGTAAACGTTTTAGGGATGTGGCCGGAACTCGACATAGTATCTCTTCCTCTACCAAGTTATCTGGAAGAAGTTGTGACATCATCATTGTCCTCTTTCTTTCTGTTAAGAGAACGGTGATTACAATTTATGCTTTATAGGAACATTCTTTCCCTTTCATGATCAAACAAAAAAGGAAAAAACAAAATTCTTTTGTTTTTTTTTGAGAAGAATAAATTGAAGATAATTTAACTTTTTGGATCTTTTTTCTTTGTATTTACACAATATTAATTCTATCAACTTCAAATATTTTTTATCTTATTTTTTGTCCCTCTTTTTCAAGCATAATTTACTGTTTATGGACACTAGTCTTATGGAACCCGTTTTTTTTTTGACATCTATGGAACCCGTTTATGACTGCAAATCTGGTGATTACAACAGACAACTCCCTCCCTTTAAAAAATACAAACTAATGTCTTTTAATGTGCTAAGTGCATCCAATATTGTGTCCTTTAACATAAAAAAAATCCACTTCTGCGATACCAGTAATACCGATAATATCATATCAATTTTACCAAAAAGTAGTAATAATAATAATTATCATATCAACTTCTTCACTTAGACCCGTGAACTTTTTTACGATACCAATTGTAAACAGTACAGAAAATAGTTACTTGTTAAATAAGCTAACTAGTTTGGTTATGTTCTTTATTTTTGTTTCCAGTTTTTAACATAGCAACTTAGACCCACGAACTTTTCTTTTTTTCTTTGGTAAAGAAACATATGTGTAAGATCTACGTACAAAGCATGTTAAGGGGTTTAGCAAACTTTATTAACTCTCTCGGTATGGAATGTGTCCGTTGTTTTCGTACTTAACAAGCTGTTGTTGTTTTCGTACTTAACAAGCTGTTACGGTTTCACATAGATAATGAGATAAACCCCTCCTTAGAGCATCCACAACCATGTACTTGTTAGGGAAATCCTTAGGATTATTAAAGTAATTTTTTTTGAATAGTTAAAGACTCTAATCAAATAAGTGTGCGCAATGGTGTTTCACAGTTAAGAGTTCTTAGGAATCAAACAACCACATGATCAGTATTGAGACAAAAACAGCATGTGTTATTGAATTGAGTGTTTGCTGTTTTAAGATACCACCACAATCTTCTCGTCAAGAGAAGTATTATCTAACAAAAGAAAGACACCTTTAGACTGTTGAATCAATCTGAAAGCAGCTATCATTTCAGACAACTTGGGGAGACAGTGATCACAGAAAGCTTCTCCTTCTTAAAGGTAAAGCGGCAATAGCACTCATTATCGATTTGATCACTCCAGTATCCGTACCAGTGAGTTCATCGAGATGTTGTGGTCATAAGAACACATAACGTGTAAATGCTTAAGAGTTAAGTCTATTCATGCTGAATGCTTTCAAACCTAAGCTTAAGAAAATTCTGTATACAATTGCATGAGACACGCTAAGAACAAACAAACCGTCCTTTCCAAGGCCACATGTAGTTTATCATTTCCACGGCCATACCTTAGATGACTTAATTACTGAATCTATCAGTGACTAAGAAGAACATTTGTATGTTTCTTGAAGTATCATGGTTAGATAATAGGGACCTGAGATATCTAAACACACCCGCCAAAACCAAGTTTTATACTATAATGATTTAGAATAAATAAACAAAGTCAAGCAATCAAATATAAGATACATGTGCCTGTTATACAGGTCTGCTGAATATTACTCGACCACACCTAAACCCGATTGGTATGATAATTACAGGGATATCTCGTTCAGCAAGGGCTATTGTATGATATCTCTCTTCAAGACTATGGAAGCATATTCCCTAGATGATGGTCTAACAGAAGAAGCTCGGGTCACCAAGCTACGCACCCATCGCTGTCATCATCTTTTCTTACACGCATCATTGAGGCACAATTATCAGGTTTTGTTTAATTATCTACAATTCTACATTTTATGCAATTTCAGATAAGTTAGATGTTTGTCGTGTGTGTATAGTCCATGGTGTGAAATCATATCTATCAGAGGTCTATTATAAAAATAACATTTATAAGGTTGTGTAAGATTATTTAAGTTCTGAGCTTTAGGGGGTTATTGGAATCAGAATTTGAAAGGAGTTTAGTGATTTTAAAAGTTGACAGATTTTTAGAAGTTAAGTAGAGTTAACAAATTTCTATCAAATACTTTGTATTGATTTCAACAGATTTTATTAATTATCATGGATTTGTATAATATATTTTTCAAAATATTTCTCATATTTCTCGTCATAAGGCAATGTATACAATCTCTATAGAACTTTTCCAAAAATAAAATCTCGAAAAAACCATATATATATAAACATCAATTGATACAATGATACACATTTCTCATTTTCCTTATGTTTGGTGAGTTCCTGTTCTTATTGGTTTTCTTGTGATAATAATCAGTCTTGTTTTCTTTGACTTTTGTGATTTTCTCGAAACACTATTCTAGTTATCGTATGAGTTATATTTCTTCACCATTATTAAATCAAACAGTTGTTTTGTCAAATATAAAACTATAAAAATATAATAAATTACAGATCATGTGAGTTTTGTTGCTTCACCATTATTGAGTTTGGTTTAGTGTGTTTACGTAGATAAATATTCAATATGTGTATGTTTTTCTTACTTCACAGATTTCAGAAATCTTATGAGTATAGGTGATATTTTCAAAGTCTAGTCTCATGAGTAAAAATATAAGGAATCCACCTTCCAATAACAATAGAATTTAATGGAATAGTAAAATCCATAATAACTAAACTTTATGAATAACAAAGGATTTAAGTGGAATTTAGAAGTCATCAAACCAATAACAATGGATTTTGGTAAGACTTTTAAAATCTATAAACCAATAATAGTGGATTCTCAAAATTTTAAAACTCCTTTAGAATTCTTAAACCAATAACCCCCCCTAATTGTCCAACTTCCGTGTGCAGGAAGATATCTAACTTGTTCCGTGATCTTGTCCACTAAACACACACGCACCAAATCAGGTTTTATATTATAACGGTTTGTGCTAAACCAGAGTCGCATGTTTTATATATACTCTATGGCTGCAGAGCCGGTCCTAGGTTTTCCTAGGTTTTGGAAGGCTGAAAGCAAAAAATAAAAATGTGGCCACTTATCAAAACAGAAAAGAAAAAAATTATGCACTACACCCAAGAGTTGAATCCGGATCGCTCATTTCAACAACTAATAAGTGCATCTTCTACCACTAGACTAAGGCAGAAATTATGGAATAGTGTGGCCGATATAACTACTTAACTTTGTCGGTTGGAAACATGTGCTTCATTGGCTTGGCCCAAAGGCCTGTTCTGGCTGTTATTCAAACGGTTATGTAATATATAAAAAAGAAAACTATTTATTTAATTCGGTCTAGAATAACCAAATTAAAACTGACAAGTAAACACTCTTAGACCTTAGGGTACAATCAATCAAAACATAACAACACCTTATGACAGCGACTTGTTTAAATTTTTAATTCCTGTCAAAGAACCAAACAAATGAATGAACCAAGAAAAAAGGAAATGGAATTAACAAAAGGCAACAAACGAATGAACCGAGAAATCAATGGAAGGTACAAAGGCAACTATATAGTTCTATAATAGGTAACACGACGAAGCAACAATATGTAACTCTTCGTACATTAGTTTGGATAAGCTTCTAAAGAGAGCCTCCACAATCAAATTCTACTATCCCCGTTAGAACATAAAGGCATCTAGACAAACAAGTCTTTTTACAAAGAGCTTAGGTAACACGTTAACAAAACAAGAATATGTATGTCTTTGTACATTTAGGTGGATAAGCTTCTATTCCACAACCAAATTCTTCTATCCTCTCAACTTCATTAGCACATAATCTCATGTTTTCACAACCTGTCTGGTAAAGCGATGAACCTTCAACTTGTTTTTTCTACTCAGTATCTTGGAAATGAGTTTTCTGCACTGTTCAGTATTCAAAACGCAGGTACACCAAAGAAAGCAGTTGTTAGAAGACTCTCTGTATTGAATGCTGGACAGTGTAGAAAAATCATTTCTGAAATAGTTGAGTAAGAGAAACGAGTTGGAGGATCATCGCTTTACGAGACAGGTTGTGAAAACATGAGATTATGTGCTAATGAAGATGAGAGGATAGAAGAATTTGGTTGTGGATTTGAAGCTTATCCACCTAAATGTACAAAACTTGTACATATTCTTGATTCGTTAACGTGTTACCTAAACTCTTTGTAAAAAGAGTTGTTTGTCTAGATGATGAAGAGGACATTGCAGTTGCTGCCAAGGTGTAAACACTTCTGGATAACAAAGCTAGCATATGGATCAAGTGACAAGCTGGTAATGTTGTTTGCCATTGCATCAACAAGAAAGTCAGAAGCTCCATTGTGAAGGGTGATCAGACTTTGGATAGCATTGTTCCTAAACAAACAAACAACACAGCATTCTAAATAATGTTAGCCATCAGTAAAGTAACGAAGACAAAAAGAAAAAGAAAAAAAAAAAACCTAACCCTATCTTACCCAGTGGTATGAAGCAGTGTTATCTTCATCCTCACTAAATCGGCTATGTGATCATCGAACAGAACGAGATTATGATCTTCGAGATGGAGATCACTAAGCCTCCAACACAACTTGGAGAGAACTTGAGATCCAAGTTCATCCTCACTTAGGAAAAACAGATGCTCGCGGAACTCCTAGTACACCTTCTCCAAATCAGCAGCAGAGGCTTTCTCCAGAAGATCAAACAGATGTGATGCTTTTAAGTCTGATCGACAGAAAAATCAGCGATTTTTCCCTGTAAACTGGAGATATTAGACCTAGACATGGCGGAAGTATTCTAACTGAGAGGAGAGTACAGAGAAGAACCTGATGAAACTGATTTCATTGTGATATAGAGGCGGTTGAACATCGTCGACGACAAGTATACATATGTTCGGTTATCTTTGGATATACATTCGGGTTTGGATATTATCCGTTCGGGTTCGGATATCCAATCTCTTAAATCAATACCCGTTCAGGTATTTTGCTATTCCGGCTTGGATTTTGTTCTGGATTTTTCGGATCAGAGTTCATATATGAGTTCGGATATCGGATAAAATGCCTACCCCTACGTAGTATAATGGAACTAATATAAAACATTTTTTGTCACGATAAACTAATATAAAACATTTAAAACTTGCATATTTGAAGAAAATCACAGTGAAGTAAACTTATGTCTTGGTCTTAAAAAAAATCTTGAAATTCGAAATGAGTATTCGTAGGGAAAGCTTGAAACAAACAACTCTTTTCAAATACAACACACACATGATTCCTATAGACTAATGAAAATGATATGCTGTGAAAACTTAGTTTCTTATGATCTGTTTTTTTTTTAAAGCTTATGATTTGTTTTACTGTAATAACGATGCACATTTAGGATTCTTGAGGTAATCAATTTTATTAAAAAGGAATTTGCAGACTAATCAGTTTTTGCATTTGTAAGTATAGTTCGTGATTCATATTAACTCTAAGGCTCCGATTGGTTTCCTCTTTATCATCTATAAACACAGTTTTTGCGGTTGGTACCGGTTGTTGGCTTTATGCGGTTGTTGGCGTTATGCAACAATCAATGGAAACACAACCGTTCAGAACTTCTTAAATTCAAAAATTGATTAGAGCTAGCGTTTGTAGTTGCGGACGGATGTGGAAGGATAAATTTTTTATTTTTATTTTAAAAGCAATATAAAAATAAAAATAAAAAATATTCAAAAATTTTAAAATTAAAATAATATAAATAAATATATATATTATATTAATTTATATTATAATTTTTTTTAAAAAAAATATTTCTATAATTTTTGAAAATGTAAATTTATAATTTTCTAAAGATAATTTTAATTTTTTAATTTATTATAATATTATGATTTTTTCATATTTTTATAATTATATAAAATGTAAATATTATTAATTTCTTATTTAACCACTGTTGGATTTGATGGTTAAACAGTCATAACTATCCCGCAAACGCACCAATTTCTAACCGTTATATTAATCGTACAAATCACTTAAAAACATTTAAAATCGCAACCATCGGCAACCGCCGCAACCACTCATCAGTCATGCCCTAAATAGGAAAAAAATTTAAAGCTTACGAAGGGTGCTTTTAAATATACAGAAATGTTGAACTGCTCAAGAAAATTCCTTTTGGTTTATAAATATGGTTAAAAGATCTAAAACAACATACACATAGCTACCATTCACACAAAAATAAATACTAAATGATCAAAATATGAAAGGATAAAAAACTATTAGAGTATATACAATGTCATATTTGTGTGTATCATATAATCTTACAAAAATAACATAAAACCAGAGAAAACAAACACAAAGGATGAAACGAGTATAAATTGTATCTATTAATAGTCTAATCCATAACATGATTTTCCAATTAAAATACATTTCATTTCTCCAAATGCTTGGTAAAATCTACATATATTATTGGGAAAATTGCCAAAACCAACTCAAATATTGATTGCACCCCTAAAAGTAGGCCTCATATTCAATCAATTGCAAACTCAACCTAAATGAGTGTTAAAACTAATATTGGATTGAGGATCTCATCAATCCAATTGACAGGTCTTAGAATGAAAACCTGCTCAATGCATACATACATCCGGACGATGTTAAAATCATCAGAGGTATGGCACTTAGCCGAAATCAACGGCCAGATACATATGGATGGGCGTTTACGGAATCTGGGAAATATTCGGTGAAATCAGGATTTCGAACAGAAACCATATACCCGGATAGGGAGCCTAGGATAACACCTTTCGGACCAAATATAAAACCTTTACTGGCTTTCTCCTGGAAACTAAATTGCTCGCCAAAATTGCGGCATTTTATTTGGCAAGTATTATCTGGAACATTACCAGTGTTCAAAAATTTAAAGACACGTGGTATTGAATGTGATCTTAGATGCAACATTTGTGGAGCTGAGGAAGAAACAGTGCACCATGTACTCTTTGAGTGTCCACCAGCCTTACAAACATGGGCCTTATCAAGGATCCCGTCTCCCCCGGGAGTTTTTCCCTCAACATCAATTTTTACAAGTCTGGATTACTTATTTTGGAGGATACCGAAAGAGGTGAATTCAAACTATTTTCCTTGGATTATGTGGTATATTTGGAAGAACAGGAATGATAAGATCTATACAAATAGGAAAGGGAATCCCCAGGAGATACTGCGGATAGCGGATCTTGAGGAAACACTATGGACGGAGGCACAATTATTGGTATTGGCTCCTCATGGAAATGTTCAGTCACTCACCGATTGGCAAACTTTGGGATCAACCAGGGTATGCTTTGTCGATGGATCCTGGAAGGAACAAGATGTGTTTACTGGACAGGGGTGGTACTGCCGACAGATAGATTCAGAGGACAAGATGATGGGGGCAATGAATCTCCGACGTAGCCTATCTCCTTTACACGCAGAATGTGAAGCGCTGATTTGGGCAATAGAGTGCATAAAGACCCTACAGTTCTCAGATGTGGTTTTTGCTACGGATTGTTCTCAACTGGTGACGATGGTGTCCTCACCCGAAGAATGGCCAGCATTTACTACGCACATGGAGGAATTTCACCGAAGTAAGACTTTCTTCCCTAATTTCAAGATCCGACATATTCCAAGGACGCAAAATACAATGGCGGACAAGCTTGCTCATGGGGCAAGGAGTTCACCATCAGCTATGTTATATGTCGACTCGATACCTCCGGTTTGGCTTTCCGAATCGGTGGAATCATGTTAGAGTAATACATTGTTGTCAAAAAAAAAAAAAAAATTCTTGTGACCAAACGAAAAACCATAAAGTCATTTTACTATTCTGTCATTCATAAATCTACACATAACAAACATAGTCTACATATCCGTAGACGTCATACACAGTCTACATTGTTGACTTAATTTGTAGTCTACATTGTAATTTGATCTAGTTAATTATGTTTAAAAATATATAAAATTATTTTTTGTAAAACTATTAATTAATCATCAATGTAAATGTTAATATGAAGTTTATAAACTAAATTTGTATATTAGTGAACAACTAAAAAGAATATATGTTGATTTGGTAACCATGTGAGACAATGTTAATGGTTTAGTAACAAAAAGTCATAGCATGTTATATCTTTAAAGGTTATATCATTAGAGTTAGATTTAGATTGACAATTTTTATTTGTTTTATTGATTTAAATTAGCACATTATTACTGAGTAGTTTATATTTTGTATATTTGATATTTGATTCAATACAATTGAGACTCTTTTGATTATCAAACTAACATTTAGGGTTTGAGTTTTGTGGTTTAGGGTTTCATAAACTTACAAATCAATCTAGTTTGGTGAGCGTAAACTAACTTTAAGATCTTTATATGTAGAGACGTATTTTTAGTCTGCATTTTTAAAATTTGTTTACAAAATATCATTATTTTTTTAATTAAGTGAGTTCCTTAAGAATAAAAATGCAAAATAATATACTATAACTATTAAAAATAAAGAAACAAATTTAATAAATTATATATTAAAATTATCAAAACAATAAAAAAAAATAAATAAATTATCATAGTAAACTTCCTCAGAGGTCTACTAAGTTACAATAAAATATACTCTAAAATTTTAATTTTAGTAGACTTCAAAAGAAGTCTACAGTGTCGTAAATTTTAACCTAATTTTGTCTCCCTATATAAATGAAATTTACACAACCTCTCTCCAAAATGGCTGCATATCTCACTTCTCTCTAAGACTCTCTCCCTCCTCTCTAAAATTCTATCACTTCTTTCGTATCTTTCTCATAATATTATCTTGTTATATTAGGTATTATGATTCATGGTTTTCATTTTCTCTCTTACAAATGTAAGTTTTAGATCTGTAGATTTTAAATGTGTAATTTTATGTTATTTATTTCTCACAATATTATTTTTTTTTGTAGGTTATATATGGTTTTCATCTTCTCCTCCAAAAATGTAATTGTTAGATTTGTAGATTTTAAATGTGTAATTTTATGTTATTTCTTTCTCAAAATATTTTTTTTTGTAGGTATTATCATTCATGATTTTCATCTTCTCCTCTAAAAATGTAAGTTTTAGATCTATAGATTTTAAATGTGAATTTATATGTTTATATTCAAATAAAATTATAGATCAATCTCTGTGCATTTACTCTGCTACTATTTTATTTTATAAATCCTATTTTTTGAAGTATTTCCAGATTTAAAACTAGATTTCACATTTAAAAATGTACACATTTTTCTAGATCTGAATATTATCAGATAGTGTAGACTTCTAATGAAGTTTGCTTATAAGCTAAGGTTATGAGACTTTATATCAAGTCTACTAAACCACAAATTTTTAAGTAGACTTAATTGAAGTCTACAAAATATGACTTTAATTTTTCCTATGTTCTTTAAATAATTTTATCAGTTTTTTGCAGATAATTTTCTCCATGGTTGTTATATCCTCCTCCAAAAATGTAAGATTTACATTTATAGATTTTAAATATGTTTTTTATATTTATATTTAAATAAAATTACATATTTAAACTATATGTCTTTAATTTATTATATTTTGTCTTATAAAATATATTTTCTAAATTTTTTTAGATTTAAACTTATTTCATATTTTTAATGTATATTTTTTAGATTTAAGCATATTTCATTTGTTTTCAAATAATCTTTCCAAAAATGTAAGATTTACATTTATTCATCTCTATAATATTATTTGAGAAGTCAGTTTCCTATGTGTCGCGTTCACGTTAACTCTCGCGATGGTTGATTACAATTACACACTTAAAAATTAAAAATATTAGATATAATTACTATATTAAAATCGATTTTCCTTTTTTTTTAAATAATTCCTGTTAATTAGAAATTTCCTTTTTAGTTAACATATATAGTTAAAACATCTTAAAATTAAAAAACAAATTTAAAATAAGAGAATATATTTATATATAATGTGATTTCATAAAAAAAGGAAAGTTAACAAAAATAATTTTGATATTTAGTAAAATAGATATTTCTTTTAAAACATAACCTTAACCAATATAAAATATTTCCAAAGTAATAAAAATATTTTCCTTATGTCTATATATTTTCTCAAATAATTACATAAGAAATTGATTAGATAAACCAATATACCTATAGTTAAATAATAATATTTTAATTAGTATTATTGAAATGGTTTATTCATTATTATAATATTTATTGAATATTAATATTTTATAATTAAAAACCTAAAAATGTCTATAAATATTTTCTTACTTATGTAAAATAATTTCTCAATAAAAATTTATAAGAACTGATATTTATTTTTAAAACGTTAATTGATATTTTTATGACAACTAATTTTATCACAAGCATATTTTGAACAAGAAATTACAGAAAAAATTTAAATAATATAATCCTAAAATTTTTAATAACCTAAAATATTATATTTTCCACAATTAAAAATTTATGTTTTACTTAATATATAGTTTGCTTTTTTTCCTTTTTCCCTTATATTTGTACAATCCAATATACCTATAATAAAAGTACATAAAGAAAATCTGAATTATTATATTCAAGAATATATTTAAGATTATTGAAAATAATTTTCAGCTTAATTTTATAAATCTAATTTATAATATTACGTAGAACTTACAAAATATTTTAATTATTATAAATACCAATATGCGTTTATGAGATTAAAATTTTTATCCTTTATTTTCTTTTATGGAACTTTCTACTGATTATTTCTTTATTTTTAAAATATTTTAAGAAAATAAAAAATAACAAATTTTTATAAATATTACAAAAATATATTTACACATTTAAGATGAAAAAATGAATTGATGCGATAAACAATCTAATTGGATGAATAAAAATAAAAATAGTTATACTTTAATATAAAAGAATATATGTCACCTTATCCACAAAATGAGTAATTAGACTAATCAATTTTATTATATATAAAATCAAACGTAAAATAAAGAACATATTATTTTATAGTAATGTTTATTTATTTTATACATATATATTAATGGATGCTTCAAACCATACCAATAAATAAAAATAAATTACTAACTAATTGTTACAGTTTATTTATTTTTTAAAACATATATATATGAGATTTCAAAATATTATTGTTATATTTATTTATGTATTCTGAATAGACCAACACTTAAGTTTTTTATTTGATTTTCAAAAATATATATAATATTATTACTAAAATATATATACATATCTAAGGGAAAAATCAATCCAAATTAAATCACAAATTATTCATAATTTTAATATATTTTGAACAAAAAATACCATAGTTGAATTTGAAGAATTTGATGATATCTAATACACTAAAGTTATAATCAAACTAATAATATATTACATATCCAAAATCACACCTCTAAGTAAAACAATATGATATGATTTATATAAATTATAGAAAAATAAAACTAAAATTAAACTATTAATAAATTATTACAATATATTTACTTTATAAATATTTATACCCGTGCATGAGCACGGGAAAATCACCTAGTTATAGGTATATTTTGTGTTTTTATTGAACCTAATTTATAGATTCATACTTTATGTTTCTTTTTTACTACAAAGATGACAAAAACCCTATTTTTAAATATTTTCCAGAACACAAAAATATTTCAAATTTTCTAAATGTACACTAATAGATTTGAAAATTTTCCGCTAGTGTAGACTTCAACTAAAGTTTACTAAACCATAAACTTTAAATATACTTAACAAAAAGTCTACTAAAATATGATTTATATTTTTTTATGTTTTTCTCATAACTTTATCTTATTTTGCAGGTATTCTTTTCCAAAACTTTATTTGAAACATCAAGATTATGAAAAATCAAACACACTAAAAACATATACTTAATAAAATGATTTGTAATAATTTCTCATAATAAAATATTCTTTTGTAAATAATTACTTGATGCGTAATTTATAAATATTGTATTCATTATTTAGTTGTGTTTCACTTGTATGATATTATTAATTTTTGTTAGCTGTCAATATTTACACAAGATACTCTAATCAACCAAACAATTAAAACTGATGTAGTAGGCTTTTTTACCAGACTTATGGCTGTAACAGACTATGTAATTTGCATGCAGCAGACTTCTGTGAAAGTTTTCTGTAAAAGAAAACTAATACTTAAGTCTGATGTTAGACTATCATGCAGCTTCTTTTGTATCGGATATTATCAGAATTACTCTTGTTTTCGAAATATTCCTCACAAATTCAACGAAAATACAGTAGACTAACCAAGAAGTCTACGTTAAAAGAAGATTAAAACGTAAGTATGCTCGGTCGAAAGCAGACATGTAATAAATCTGTCAAAAGACCTACAAACTCAACATTCATCACATAAGACATCATCCAAAGCAACAATACAATTCATAAGTTTAACACTGACTAAAGACCCACAAATCCAACATAATTTCAACACATAAGACAACATGCAAAGCAACAATACAAGTCATAAGTTCAACACATATGACATAAGCCTATTGCTCACATGCTGCCGTACATGCTGCATATGCTATCTCGCGGTGAGGACAGAGAGATGGATGGGGAATCCTCTGGCTGGCTTAAGTGCAGAGTTAATAGATTCTGCGATGTTGCTAGTCTTTATGTTGTATCTGTCACCTTGAAAATGCACTTGTGACAATAATTTTATGTTTGATAAAAATATAAACGTAGACTTTGAAAGACGTCTACACATGTTAAGCTAACTACATACTCAAACCAAAAATTTGATAGTTTTCTAATTATAAAAGATTACTAGATTTTGACCCGCGCTTTCAAAGCGCGGATTTATTTTCTTTTATTTTCTTTTAAAAAATTGACAAATATTTAGTAAATGTCATACTTTTATATATTTTTTTTTTATAAAAGACTTAAGCTTTTTTATTTTTCTTTATCATGTTTCATTTTAAAAGAGTATAGGCCAGAGCACAATATCCGGACCCGAAGAACCAACCCGAAACCGACCCGAAAATCAGGGTCCCAAACCCGATCAGACCCGGGGTAAATATCCGAATGAGTTCTAAATTGCTATATCCGAAGAACCGGTCCCGAATCCGACCCGAACCGAGAACCAAATGAGTACCCGAAGATATCCGAAATATATCTAAAAATATATGTTTTAATTATATTTATAATTATTTTAATTTTTAAATTAATATTATAAGTTAACTATAGTAGTTATTTTCGGTACTTTTGAGTATTTTTGGATAAAATATGATAGTTTGGATAAAAGTTTACTCAAAAAAGTGTATAAAATGTAAATTTTTGGTTACTTTTGAATAATTTGGATACAAAAATTTGAACCAAATCAGATACTTTGGTTACTTTGAGTACAAATAACCGAACCCGTTAGATACTTTGGTTATTTGGTTATTTTGCAGGTTCTTATGCATGAGAACCGAACCCACCCGGACCCGGAAATACCCGATTCGAACCCGACCCGAAATTTTATAATACCCGAATGGGGTTTAATTTCAAAACCCGAATGGGGTTTAATTTCAAACCCCTAAAAACTCGATATCTGAAAGAACCGATCCGTACCCGAATGGGTATCCGAACGTCCAGGTCTAATGAGTATTTATGTTTAGAAAATTAAACTTATTTTTTAATGAATTAAGTTGGTATAACTCTGATATATTAATTTTATTATGTGGTAAATTTTTTAATAAAAAATTATATACTTTTAATAAAGATTTATACTTTTCAATAAAAAAATTCAATTTTTTTTATGAATGCTTAAATTATAATAATTAAGTTATTAATTTTTGTTCACTACACAAAATATTAAGAATGGTTGAAAATAAATTATTTGAATTTGGAGAAAAAAATAAGAATTGGATCTGATTTCTTAATCGGCCCAAATGCCCCAAGAGAGATGATGTGGGTAGTGGGCTGGATCCAAAAAAATGACCCAATAAAAATGTGTTATTAATATTACTTGATTGCCCTTAATGAAATAAGTAATGTTAGTTAAAGAAAGGGCAAGTTTAAGTAAAAAGCACAATAGGATCCTGCTTTAATAGTATAGATCTTTTAAAAATAGTTAAGAACAATTAGTATTAACTAATACACAATTTCAAACAAAAAAATCTTGAAAATATATTATGAATAATACACAAATTCACTTTTTAATTTTTATAGATTTTCAAGAGTAGACTTTCGTTTCTGTCAACAGTAACGTAGACTTTCTTATCAATTTACAAATGTAGACTCTCATATAGGTCTACAGTTTGAGTTGTTTTTGCAATAGCAAAACTCACGGGTTACTATCTGTATTTAAAAAATTGTTGTGATTTTATACAAGTGGACTTTGTTTTTGGTCTACATTTTGAAAAAGTTGTTTTTTGCAATTGACCATAACTCGTCCCAAATTTGACTTTAAAAAGTAGACTTCAGAAACAGTCTACAGTTAAAAAGTAGACTTTAAAAACAGTCTACAGTTTTTTTATATTTATAACAGGTTAGTTTTTGCAATTGATCAAGTTGACTTTCAAAAAATAGACTTACACGAACGTCTACAAATGTGTAGATGTTATATGAAGTCTACGCTTTAATCCGCTGGGTTAGTTTTGCATTTGACCAAAATATAATAGTAGACTTCATATGCAATATACTTTTTTTTTCCTGAGTTCAGTAGACTGAATAAGAAATCTACACTTTTTTTCCATCCCGGTCAACTTTTTATAATTTTAATCAAATACAAAACTAACTTAATCAACGGAGTCAAAGTTTGGGTCAAATACAAAATAAACCTTATGTAGACTTCCATAGCAGTCTACATATTGTAGACTGTTTGAGAAGTCTACTTTGAAAAGTCAAAAGTTCGGTCAAATGCAAAAAACTAACCTCTTTACATAGACTTCTTGGTAAGTTTACGCGCTATTTTTTTGTTATCAAAGGAAAAGTCGTGGACTTCCAAGGAAGTTTACTTTATAGGTTTTTTTTAGCATTTTGGTCAATTGCAAAACTAACCTGTGCGTTGACTTGTAGACCGCAATGTAAGTCTACGTATAGCCGTTGACGTACAAAGTTGTCTACATTCACGACACAGATCTGAAATATGACGAAAACTATGTCAATAGTTACCTTTTTGCGGTGTGAAACTCGTTTCCACCATTTTCCACCGTCCAAACTCCAAATATGAGCAAAAAGAATGAACTTTGACGACCCTTAAGAGATAACACTCGAAAATTTGAAGTTGTGCTTATGAAAATAAAATTTATTTGAGTTTTTAGATGAAAATAGAGAGGAAATGAGAGAAAATGAAGATTTGTTTGTTTAAAACACACAAAAAGGTTGAGAATTGAATGATAGAGGTGTAAAGAGCTCAAAAATGGTTGTTAATGGTGGTTGAAGAATTGATGATAATGGCATGGTTGTAAATAAGAAGAAATGTTTAGGGTGTTATAGGTTTTTTAGCATTTTCAAATTAATAAAAAAATTAATTAATAATGGCAGTTCTGTAAATTTTTCAAAACATAGGGATGTATATAAACTTTCAATGGTGAATAGTAATGACAAAAAATGTTGGTTTTGGGATTGACTTGAATTTCTAGGTTATTTTTGAAAGAACCCCTATATTATTACTAAAAACTGTATTTTGTGATCAATGTTTTATCAAGAGAGAAAACCCTAGCCGTCAAGAGAGAAAAAAAAGTTCTTTATAGTTTCAAACCAATGGCAGGAGGTTTCTACAGTTCCGTCATCGACTTGTTTGATTCGCTTTGCTTTTTTTTCTTTGATCTAATTTACTTCTGGTTGTTTATTTTATTCGATTGCCAATTTATCTTAAATTTGGCAAAGTTTTTTATTGTTCCTTTGTATGTTTCTTCCAATAGATTTGGAAAAACAAATGTTTCGGTTCAATTGAACCGTTTAGAAAAAGTAATTGACAGATCTACTGCGGATGGTGGCGACGGGTCTTACCGGCTTCAATCGTTGATGGTTCCTCATGTGATGGTGATGGAGTTCTTGCTGCAAACTATGGTTACTTCAAAAAATAGTATCAAACTCTATGGAACAGTAATCTCTTTGACTCTATTATTAGCAATGAAGCAATATAAAGAGTTGTCTTGTCTCAGTGGCTCCTACTGGAGTACTAAAAAGAGAGTGACAATCGTTCTCAATTCAGTACGAAGCATGGTGTTTTTAGATTAATACGAAGATAGTCTCTCTTGAGATTCAGCTATTCCAAAAGCAAATATGGAGTTTTATGTGAAAATCTTTAGTTATCCATACGCAAGATGTGTGTTATTTTACTTTGGGACCCTACTGGCATATCCCTTTTCTACTTTTGTTTTGATAGTTCTCATTGTTTAGAACTATTTGCTTTAAAGGCTTAATAATAAAATCCAGCGTTAAAAAAAAACTGTATTTTGTATTTTGCATGTTACAAAAAAAAATAAAAACTGTACTTTTGTGGTTTAATATCCCGTTCATATGGTGGGACAAATCCCAGTGAGTTGACAAAGCTTTTATCGCCAGAACTGTTTTACGGTACACGTTACAACATAACATAATAATCTAAACCGTTCATTACTTTTCCTTCTAAGGCTGCAACTGGAATGTCATTTTGTGGAATGAATTTGTTTGGAATGCATCATTCCATGAAATTCCAGAAAATATCTACCAGTTACAATGAAAACTTTCCAAAGTCAATTCCATATATTCAATTTTTGGAAGGGAACATAAAATTAAATCATTTGTAAAATCTATCCCTTTTGTTCAGAACTAGAAACGTTCATGAATGTGTAGAATATGTGGAATGCAATATTCCATTCATAGATTCAGTTTTAATTCCATTTTAACCCATCGTTCCATTTTTCTGTATTCCACAAATTATCATTTCTTTTATTCCTACTATTCCTTTTTGGAACAACCAGTTACCAACCAACTTATTTATATTTGGTACATAAAGTTATGCAAACGCTTTAAAATAACCGCCTATGAGAATGGTATAGAGGTCTCAAACGGTATGATAGATCATCACTCAATACCCAAACAAAGTTTGCTTCGAAAACCATAGCCCCAACAATACTTGAACAGTTGATAAAATTACAAGAAGCTTGAAAATTAAGCGCGAGGAGGAGTAACCGAACGAGGGAAAGGAGATCCAGGGCCAACTCTTTGGAGCTGAATGGCCCTGTGAGACTCATCATCATTATCATAGTACATATAAGCAAAACCACCATGACGTGTCATATCCATACCGGCCATCTCATCCTTCTCCGATATCCGAAGCAGACCGAGCCTTTTGAGCAAGAAGAAGAGTGTTCCCATGGTAGCACTAACCCATCCTGCAACCACAAGAATTTGAACTAATTGTGCTCCCAACAGCTTCCCTCCTCCGCCCATTAGCAGTCCATATGGCCTTCCAGGTGTCTCGCCGTAAACCTCGTTTAGATACTTCTCCTTTGCAAATAGTCCTACGAATATTAACCCCCACGCACCGCATCCTCCGTGTAATTGCGCCGCCTCTAGGGGATCATCGTACTGTACTATCTCCGCAAGCTTGTTGCATCCGATAAGGACGAGGGCAGCCACAAATCCACATACGATCGCAGCCCAGGGCTCTACCACAGAGCAACCCCCAGTTATGGCGGCGAACCCACCGAGTAGCCCGTTGCATACGTCCGTCACGTTCCAGTGGCCGGAGAGAAGACGTTTTCCGAAGAGTGTCGTTAGAGCCGCGGTGGATCCAGCAAGCGTGGTTGTAATCGCTGTCCTGCCTATTCCGCTCCATTGGCCGTAGCTCGAACCAGTTTCATACGGAACGAGGATCTTGGTGAATGAACCGGGGTTAAAACCGTACCAGCCGAACCAAAGAAGGAACGTTCCCAAGACGACAAGGGAGGCAGAGTGGCCACGTAGAGCAATAGCGCGACCAGTTTTCTCGAACCGTCCACGTCGAGGACCTTCGATGAGAGCACCCCATAATCCTGCTATGCCACCTACCATGTGAACAACACCGGAGCCAGCGAAATCTATGGCTCCGGTGTTAAACAAACGGTCTTCTGCTGGACGGAAGGGACTAGCCCATCCGAACGGAGACCAGAACCAGTGAGAGACGACAGGATAAACAAATCCCGTTAAAAAAGAAGAGTAGATCAAGTAAGCCACAAACTGAGTCCTCTCGGCGATAGAACCGCTGGTTATTCCAGCAGCTGCAATTGCGAATGACCATTGGTAGATGAAGAAAGAGTAGTCGGACGTGAGAGTTGGGAAGTCTCTTAGAGCAAAGTTGTGTCTTCCGATGAAACCTTCAGAGGATCCGCCAAATGCAAAGGCGTAACCAAAAAGATAGTAAAAGAGTCCTCCGGCTGCAGCGTCAAGGACATTAGTGAGCATGATGTTCATCGTGTTCTTGGCTCTAACGGAGCCCGCACAGAGCATCGCGAAGCCTATCTGCATGGAGAAGACGAGGTAGGCAGAGAAGAGAAGATAGGTGTTATCTACGGCATAGGCTGCATCCGTGAACTTATTGTTAACGGTGCCTAACTGGCCGCATATGTATTCAGCCGCCGCGGTGGTGTTTGGACCGAGCATGGCGGAGAGATCGGACACAGAGCAAGTCAGAGCTCCTGACATGTTGACAGAGTTGAGAAAGAGAGATGCGGAGAAGAAAGGCCGTCTCTTGTGTTTCAATAAAAAGAAGGAAGATGGGGTTTATGGTTGACTTTTGATTCTGTCTTTACCAATTAAATTAGGGAGACATATCAATAAACCCTTAATTACACTAAGAGTTATGTAAGAGAATTATTATTAGATTGGAGTATGATATCTGCCAAATCTCTTAACAACTTGCACTCTATGGTCCTAACCCTATACGGTTTAGTGATTAGCATGTAGTTGTAAATATAAAAGACAAGGGAATATATAAATTAAGATACTACTGTATCTGATGACTATACTTAATAAATCGATTTAAAACTACCGAGCAGATTTTTTAGTTGCAAGTCGTAACCAAGAGTCTTCGTTTCAGCTAAAAGACAAAAATCAAAATCTTCTTTGAGTAAATTCTCTGATCAGTGATCATACATCTTAACTTTAATAGAAAAGAAGAAGAAATGAATGGATGATAGTTAAAGAGAAAAAAATGATCCGTTCAAATGTAATATACGTTGGAAATAT